>KK351301.1:129838-142360 GCA_000671755.1 Glossina brevipalpis | reverse complement strand
AGAAGGAAGGTACGAGAGAACTATAGTACGAGAGAACGAAGGTACGAGAGAACGAAGATATGAGAGAACGAAGGTACGAGAGAACGAAGATACGAGGGCCCGAAGACACGAGGGAACGAAAGTACGAAGACACGAGGGTACGAAGATACGAAGGTACAAAGATACGAAGGTACAATGATATGATGGAACGAAGGTACGAAGATACGGAGAAACAAAGGTACGAGGAAACGAAGGCACGAGGGTACAACGCAAATTTTCATCTGTGTGTGGGAAATTTTCATCTGTATGACAAGTATTTCACCTGTTTGGAGAAATTTTACACACAGACGCGCGAACTCCTGCATACAGATGTGAACTCCTTGCGAACTCCTTGCATCTCTATGGATAATTTTCTCATACAGATGCGAACACCTTGCGTCTGTGCGGAGGATTTTCCCATACAAATGTAAACTCCTTTCATCTGTATGGAGAATTTTGCAATACAGATGCGGACTTCTTGCATCTTTCTGAAGTATTTTCCAATACAGGTGCGACCTCCTTGCATCTGTACATAGAATTTTCCCATACAGATGTGAATTCTCTGCATTCGTATGGAGTATAGGCAAGTATGGGCTAACTTCAAACCAGTAAATTTTTAATTTGCTATAGTTTCAAGAAAACAAACCTTTAAGACTACATTTCTAGAAATTTAAAAAGCCTTCGTTTTTCTCACAGAAAACAGAGAGAAAGATCATATTCATACACAGGCTGACAGAGTAAACTGAATACAAAACAAATTCCTTTGCATTTCAAAATTGAATTTGAACTTTAAAAACTTATTGTTACCATTACCAAGGAATACGTTTTTTTTTTATATGTCATTTCGTATGTAACATTTCTGTTTACAACGAAGATACACGACACACTTTTGCTTTCCATATGCTTGCCAAGCTTTAGTTTAGTTGTTAGAACTGTTTGGATTTTTCGAGACGTGAAGAAAGGCACACAAGATAGAAAATCAAATTTTAATATTAGGGGAAAAGATTTACTAAATATAAATATAATGAAGAGTCTTAGCAAATGAATGACTGGAACATATAAGTTTCAAGATATGATGAGTGTATCGCTAAATTTGCTACAAATATTTCAGGGTTCAGTATAAAGGCCAAAAGTTAAAATGAACTTGATCGATCTATATTATAGGGAAGTTTATATTTAACAAAACACACTTTATATTTTCCGACATATATTGACTGAAACAACCGGGTAAACTAAAGCGTATACAAGTTTTTTTCACAATCTTTTTTTCTTCAAATATCTAAAATATGTATGAATTTTTAATTTAATTCTATTATTTAGACTCTAGAGCAAGAGTTTTTCCTTTTTGTGTGTTCATAGGAATTTTCTTAAAAGTCTTATGCATACATATATACACACATATAACGGTGATACGTATGTGAAATTAGTGTAACGAAGAAAAAGATTTCTTTTGTTTCCTTTCTTTCATAAGAAACTTTCTATTTCTTTGTTGTGGCAGTTCATCGGCATATATATATATATACTTATATACATATGTACATATACATTTATCCATATCCATGTTGATGAATATATACATATATATATATATATATATATATATATATATATATATAAATATAGAAATAGTGTTACTTTTAAGCATAAGTGAACGTGCGACTTCTTATATAGGCTCACATAAGTGTGAACCGATACATGTATGTATGTATAGTACACACGTACATAAGAAGCAATGCAGATTGTTTGTGTGTTAAAAAGTTTTCACCCCCTAAAGGTAAATTGCATTTTTAATTTAATTATAAAATAATTTGTTTCGAAAAGATTTTTAACAAGAATATGTAAAGTTCATTATTTAGATTTAATTAATTTATTTGTTTATTATAAACTCAATTGTGTTTATTCTTGCATTTGCAAGAAACACTCAGGAGAGTAGGGTTCTTTCCTTTTTCTTTCCGTGTATGCTTCTATATATAAGTAAAGTTTACACCTAAGTAAACTTTTGTCTTTGCGTGATAGTATAGGGGTATACAATAATGACCGAAATGAGTTTTGAAAGTTATCAAAATAAAATTTTAAGTATCAATAATTTTGGTTAAAAGAATTTTATGCCACACTAATCGTAATAACCTTTTGGTAAAATAGAGAAAAATTGATATTTGTTAAGAAAAAAAAAACAAAAAAAAAAAAAATAGTAATTTATAATCCAATCTATCAAAAGCTTTATGAAAATCTAGATAGGAAAATCTAGGTGTTTACTATGCAAGAACTCTTTATAAATATTACAAATAACTTCCAATAGATTCATCCTGACTTTAATAAAATCATCTTCACAAAATGAGATAATTGATAAAAAAAAACGGATAAATTTTTTTCCTAAATATTTAATCAAATAATTAAAAACGAATATACAATTTACCTGTATGACTCTATAATTTGTCAATATAATTCCTAAGTCTCCATTTTTAGTGAAGGATTTTTTCTAAAACGTAAGGAAATACTTTTACAAAAAACGCAAGTTAAATAGAAGTGTCAAAGGAATGTTTAATAGGTCAAGAAAAAACTGCAAAATGCCAGATCTAGACAAGGTAGCCATGATATTTTTAAAAAGGGATAAGATTTTGTTCAAAGAGACAAGCAAACCAGTTAGTCACACGATTTGGAAAATACTGTAAACAGTAAATTTTCTTTTCTAGGGAATAATACATGTATGCCCTATGTCTGAGTCCTGCGTAACTCGCGTCGGTCTTGCCCAGAACGCTATGAGGTAACTATTATAATTTTCTATCCTTCCCGGAAATTATTAAAAAACAAATTAATGAAAAGAATACAATTATATTTTATTCAACCTTTTACCTCCATTCGCACTTATTATTATCCCACTATTAATATTATAAAAAAGAATCGATGTGATCAGTTGAGGCCATTATTTGTCCATGACTACAATTTAATCTATCGGACCCTCATAAATATTATGAATATTGGGATTACAATATTTAAAAAGAGATTAAAATTACATCTGTTTCACGTCTTCGTTACCAACCAAGAAAAGAAGAGGAAGTCCTCTTCTACCTAAATTTCAAATAGTTCGGCGTTGCCAATCAGTATAATCGATATTCGAGATCAGCTGTTGCTACTTCGAATGTGATTTTTTCCATTCAATAATATAATTAAAAGCTTACAGCTATGGAACTCTAATCTATGAATCTATGAAACTCTATATATGAATCTACTACGAATCATTAAGACTACAACCAACAATAGGTTAATCTAAGTAACGTTAGGTAGAATGATCAAAAATAACATGATATAGTCTAAGTGTCCACTTGGCCCAAACATGCGAATTTGGTCCTCACAATATAATATTATTAAAACTCAAGAGCGAAAAATGCCCAGCAAATTTAAGGAAACATTAGAGAGAAAATTGTAGAGAGTTTCTTCTTCTCCTAACGTAAACCTTATAACAATTTATCCTTAAGTTATTAAGCTTGTGCCCTTCACTAGAATATTTGGCAAAATTGCGTAACAATCTACATTAAAGAGTTCATCATCCTTTTGCTGTGAACTGGCTTTACCAGATGACACACAGATGAACGATAATTAGTAACTATGGAATTAGCACCCACGGACTTTGGATACAGCAAACCGAAGAGTAGAATGGATAGATAGATAGACAGACTACCTTCAATATCATCGAAATTGCAACCTTAAAAAACACCTTAGATAATATATTCTAAAATTTCACATAATTTGTCTTTTAGACGATAAATTGTGTCTCCGAATTTCTGGTAAAAGCAGAAATATTGACTTCAGGAGCGTCACTGGACACTCGAAAGAAAACAGAATATTTACAGATGATGTACATCTACCACAATAAGAAACTAAGCAAGATAACAAACCAAGTTGAATTGATAAGTTAGTCGCGTATTATAGAAGATCAAATCAAATATAAGATCAAACCATTCTTCATAATAACCAGAACTGAAGATAGGATATAAATGGCCTAACTCATCTTTGGAGTTCGAAACAACATTAGTTAGGTTGTAATCATCTAACACTAGTAATACATATCGGTAACATTCAATTCTAAGGAATGGCAAATAAAGGGAAAATATTTTAAATAAATTCTAATATCCGTTAACGAAGGATTATATAAATAATAAAAATATAATAAAAATATGATACAAATGTGATATAATTAAATCATCACCAACTGTACCTGAACAGCAACAAGTTCGATATCAATTATAACAGACGATAATAACAGGAGGAATTTGCATTATATAAACCTTTTGTGCGCTTGGAAATTAGTTTTTAGATATATTCTGGTTTACCAATTAATGAAAATATAACCGGTTATTGTAAGCAACGTATAAGTGAAGCGACATATAAATTTGATTAATGATCATAAAAGATATTTTCATGTAACTATAGAGCAACAGAATTGCAATTATATGACTTATTTTCCTCATGCCCATACAAAATTTTCTAGTCATCATGATCATTTATTAACACGTCAGGAAACCTAATGTTATTTATGACATTATTCTTTCATAAAACGACTGATGGTGAACAAAAACTGCATAAATATATGGTCAATCTTTTTCACACCTAAGTAAACCAATTAAATTATTAACAATGAAACTAACACTACGGAATAATAATGAGATGGAGTCATTGGAAAAAAACATAAATCAAAAGAGAGATCGGAATATAAAGACAGGCAATCTTGTGGTTATGCTGATCTACTATATAAGATTGTTTATGATTATGTGTATAGCTTATATTATATTATAAGTTGTATTATATATTATAATATATGTGGTATTATATATTATACAGTATATTATATTATACATTATATTATATATTATATTATATGTTATATTATATATTATATTATATGTTATGGCAAGATGTAGTAAATAAGAAGAAGTAAGGAATTCATATCCGCCTGTCCCGATACCTCTAGTACCTATGATCTTTACCTTAAGAAAAGGTCAAAAAAAGTAAATTTTGATACGCAGTTATGGCAGATTATTTCCATTTTTATGGAATACCATGGAGATTTTTATTGTCTAATCTATGAATAGTGAGCAAAACATCCAGAAAACAAGAATGTTTGCAGCATATTCTATACTGTAGACCTGGCCTATTGCCATTTTGGTCCATTTTCAATACCAACCTGCGTGCTAAATTTAAAGCCGACATTTTCATTTTTGCGCCCAGATGATTTCTTATCACAAATACCACATGGTCGGACATACGGACAGGCGAACATGCTTAGTTCCTTTCTAAATTTGATGTTGATTAAGAATATGTGTATATGCAGCCTTCTTGTGGGTATGACGAACGAAATAACAAAATGAGTATAAACCTCACCTTTATGTATGGTAGTGGAATGTGTCAGTGAACTTATTTTAGTCTATTCTGACGGAGACTCCAAACCGTAAATTCCTATGAAAGAAACCCCGAGAAGCCGTATGGCTTACGTCAGTCTCAATGCGAAATTTTGCATCCTAACAATCTTAGGCAATAAAAATAATTTAATTTCTAAATAGATGACCCAGTTTTTTATGCCTTTTTAATCCTCTTATATCATAAAATCAGATCAGCTGGGAAATAAAAAATAAGTTTCCTTTTTTCTGACAAAATGATAATTTTGATTTTTTTCTTTTTTTTTTGGTTTACGTTTTTGTCGTTTTTTCATTAATGAAATGCAAAAGGAGAACTTTTCATATGATGTTCTTATGTGGTTATATTTTTTGGGCGTGCAAAGAGGTGGTCCAAAGTGACCAAAACTTCTTTATTATTATCGAAAAAGTTGTTAAATCTTTTTTGTCATAACGGATTTTTTAACGTTGCTCTGCTTTATATAAATTTATAAACCTTTAGGTATTTTATTACAGCTGTTATGATCCTGTTGCTAATATACGCAATTAATATATGCAGTATTTTTTACGTAATTGTCGCAAAAATTTTTGTATCATATACTCAAGAGCGTTTATTATTTTGAATTCGGTTGTTTGGTTATGGTTGTACCCTTTGAATGGGATTTGACGCAAAGACTTAAGAGAAACAATTTTAATTTTTAATATTTATATTTATTTATTTATTTATGCCCAGAAGAAAACTTCAGAGACCCACACAAAGTATGTATACTCTGGATCAGCCTCAAATATAGAAGTGAATTAAGCATGCCCGTCTGTCCGTTTGCGTAACATCTGTAAGAGTTTCAGGAAACCCATAAAGTCAGCACCTGAATTGGAATTGAAATCGACTTAAGCATGTCCATCTGTCTGCCCGTCCGTCTGTTCGCCAGTCTGTCTACTCGTCCGCCTGTCTGCCTACCGGCCTGTTTGCCTATCCGTCTGTCTGCCTGTCCGGCGGTCTGTCTATCTATTTGTCAGCCAATCTGTCTATTCGCTTGTCTGCCTCTCCGTCAGCCTATCTGTCTGTCCGTCTGTCTGTCCGCCTGCCTGTCCTCTTTTCTGCCTATCCGCCTGTCTGCGTGTCCGTTTATCCATCCATTCGCTCTTGGTGATTGTTCTCCTGGCTGCAAAAATGGAGTTATCGGCTTCAAATTTTGCAGAAATATTGGAAGTCCTCGCGCGTAGGTTGGTATAATTATCAAATATAGAATAGAATTAAGTATGTTCGTCCATGTAAATTCTGTGGTAAACAAATACTGGTATTGAAAATGGGCCAAATCGGTCAAAGGACACGCCCACAATATAAAATAAGTTGAAAACGCATCTGTTTTCTTGTTTGTTTTTTTGCTCATGAATCATAGGCTACATAATAAAAATTTCCACGATATTCCATAAAAATAAAAACATCTGCCACGCCCACTTAGCAAAATTAGGTTCTTTTTAACTTTTTTCGATAAACCCGGTTATAAAATATGTAATTTTTTTACTTGTTTTTGTTCAGAAATTATGTCGTTTCCTTTTCTATCTTTCAGGTCGAATTCAAGTTTGAATGTTGCCAACATGTCCGATCCACCCATATCATAAATAAAGCGATAGTTTTTTTTTTTTTCTAATAAAAAAATGAAAAACAAGTAGTAATTAATGTCCTTATTATTCTAAATTCTTTGTTAAAAAGTGTTCCGTTCTTAATAAAGTTTTTCAAGTTTTCTTAAAATATTTATTTTCCAAATTCGTTAAAGAAATAATTTTGCGTAACAGTACAAAATATTGCAGTTATAAATAAAACACTGTACTTTTTAAGGTTTTGAATAAAGTAAAAGTTTTTTTATGGTGTATGGTCATTTTATTGTTTTTGTTTTTACTTTTCACTTGTTGTCACTTTTATTTTAGTTTATTTAGGTTTATTTTGCTATAATAAAACTTTTTCATTAATAAAAAAGTTTCTGTTGTACTCGTTTGAAATTTATGCTGTGATTACTATAGGCACGAGAGAGACTGTTGCGCGCGTTGTAAATATTTCATATATAAAAGGGGTTCCAAAATGATGTGATGACTACTTGGATAAGGTCAGTTGATTGCAAAATTGCAAATAATATTGCAGAATTAATGATATGAATATAAAAGATATTTTGAGTTCAGAAACATGTAACATAGAATCATGCATTTATAGCCTGAAAACTCTTTAAGGGGAATTTTTTTCTTCTAGAAATATATGAATTTTTCGTCAACATCATGCATTTCGAGGTTATTGGACCTTTCTTTGTAAGATTATCTTAAGACTTTTTATGGCAAGAATGAGAATAAATTAGACGAGTTGCATTAACGTGAAAGCCACAAGGGAAAGCTCCTTTTGAGAAAGAGTAATCTTTTTCGAAGCGTACTTCCTTGTATATATTCTAGGCTGAAATCTTTCTTTACTAACGTTTAGTTTCTTTTTTTTATATTAAACTACTATAGTAAAACCTAAAAGGATTTGATTTCTAAAAAGCTAACCGATATAAAGTACTTGATATTTTTGAGCAATTAGGTGAATTAGAAACCTAAGCTTATATAGATGTTATCCGGTATTACTGAAAATATTCATTTTGTTGAAAACATTTCATTGTCAGTTCATTTTAAAGTACCGTTCATATTAACCTTTAACCTTTTTAACAAAAATATTTAACCCAAATTTACCTCTCAAACTATGTTGTGCGCGTTACCCCAATTGTTCCCTAAGTGTTGATTGAGAAATAACATAAATGAGCACATGACTTAATAACCTTGCATGCTATTTTTTGTTTTTTTTTTTTAGTAGCTTTTAAAAAGTATTTTAGTAATTTTTATGCAATAGTCTACACTATGTTTTTATTAATCTTCAGTATCGCAGGAACCCTTTGTAGCTCATGGACGTTACAAATATCGGTGATCTTACTCAGAAACTTTGTTTCTAATGTGGATTCTCTATTCCCAACTTTAAATTGTTTTTCAATTTCATGGATTGAAGACTATTTTGTTAATATTTCATTGGTAATTTAGGTAATCAGTTATTGTAAAATACGAGTATTTCTAAAAAAAATAAATTCCAGCTATTATCTACCATAGATAAAGTATTGAAGCTAAGGTATTAAGAAGCCTAGATGACATATCGTATCTTGTGTCTTGTATTGTAAAATAAATTCTATAAATATTTATTAATAATTGCAAAATTATGAAATTATGTGATATCATATATATCATATTTTATACTTACCACCAAAGGTGAGACGGATATTCATTTTGTCATTTTGTTTTTAAAGCCCAGAAGGAAACTTCAGAGACCCCACATGTTTTTTTTTACCGTCCACCGACGGAGAAGTATATTTCTATATCGTCCTTTTGTTTATTATATTCAGAAGGAAACTTCAGAGACTCCACATTAATGTCAACTTTAGAATCGATTTAAGCATGTCCATCTGTTCGTCTCTGGTAATGTCTGTGCTAAACATTATCCTAACCACAAAAATTAAGAAATCGACTTCAAATTTAACAAAGAAAAATTGGAACTTCTTGCACCCAGGTTGATATTGAAAATGCGCCAAATTGGGTAGAGATTACACCTACAATGTGAAATAATGTGAAAACAAAAAATTTTAAAAAATGTCATTTTTCAAACTCAAAGTTCTCCCATAAAAAATATTACTTTTTTTTTATATATTCAATTAAATGTAAGAAATCTGATTCTTCAGCCCTCAGAAAATCGAGTTGAGTTTGTTTTTCTTTCAAAGTATATTTTTTTCAAAAAAAAAAAAAATTTTCGAAAATTTCCTTTTTCAAATTCAAAGTTCTCCAACGAAAATTATTTCTTTTTTTTTTTAAATGAAATTAAATGTAAAAAATCTGATTCTTTAGACTACAGAAAATCGAGTCCATGTTTGGTTTTTCTTTCAAAGTATATTTTTTTCAGAAAAAAAAAAAAATTGAAAAACAAAATTTTTTTTTCTACCAAAAAACCGGCTAACGTTTTCCTACCTGGACATGTGTGAACTTAAAATTAGTTTTATCGATTTTTTTTTCCTTTTTATTTAATTTTGTTTAAAAGCTGAGAAAGATAGAAAATTGGGCATTAAATGGATTTACCTAAGAGGGAGAGTTACTAAAAAATTCTACTTAACTCGAATATAACTTGTTTGCTTTCTTTCCACTATAATCTTTTGTTCTTATTGTTGGTTGCACTAACGTTATTAGGTGTAATTCGTTAAACAACATAAATAGAACCGCGACGCGTGGTAACTATCTTGTTTTAAATATTAATTTAAGAACATAACATTTCCGTATAGAACAACTAAACGTTTTTACCAAAAAAATTTTGTTGTGTTATTATTACAGTTATAATGTTCTTTGAAAATAGCAATAAAAACATAAAAACTTTCCATACATTTTTTTCTCTTACTCGAACTGCGAACACCTAACAAAAATGCACTTTGGAAAAATCTTCCTCAATGCAAAGTGTTTACAAGTTTGTGCGCGATAGTTAACGAGGGCATTTATTTACTTATTTTCCTCTTTACATTTAAGCTACATTTAAATAATAAGTTTATTAGTTTAACGGTGGAATGAAAATAGCATTTGCTAACCTTAGTATGGATAGTTGATAGGAAGAGAAACGATTTCCTTGTAAGAGCAGGTATTTTTTTAATTCTATCTACAGTTCAATACTTATAATTGCAACTCGTTGAAAGAACAAAGGAATTCTCCGGTTAATGACGTCTTCTTGCGGTTTATGTCTGTTTAATTCGTTAAAAGTTTATTCGACAAGAGAACCCAAAGATGAACATTAAGTTCGATATCGAGTTTCGCAAACCGAGCCATGCATTTTTGTGCTCTTATCAAGTAATATAAGAATTTCGTAGCTCATATTATTGTCGTATAATATTTTATGAGCAAAGGGTTTTTTTTTTTTGGTAAAATTTTACTTCTGGTTATAATCATTTTATTTTGCATTTGTTTGTTTACTTACGGTCGATTTACTTTTACTATTCATTCACCATTGCTGTGAATCCGCTGAGTGAATAAGCGGAGTTTTCTGTTTTGCTTTTCATAATATAGGATTAATTTTCATTTCAATTTGCAATTTTTATCATCAAAATGGTTCCATTTTTTTTATTATTTACCTTTACTATTTCCCTTCTTTTTCGCCACCTTTTCGTTTTTTTCTTTTTTCTTTTGCCTTCCAGCGAAATTCGTACAATAAAATAAGGGGCAAGAAACACATTGCCTATTATATTTATAACATAGGAAAAATATATGAAATGTGTTTTATTATTTTTGTAAAAGTGACAAATGGGAATATACATATATTTATGATCGGTGGCTTCTAACCTATATTACCTCTATATAAAGGGATATTTGCGTTTTTATGTGTCGGTACGTTGCGTACGGTGCGATCTTGTGCAGAAATGGTTTTAATGAAATACTTTCTCTTTCAATTGGATATTTATTAAAACAAAAAAAAAACAAAAAAATTAAAATTAGTCAGATAAGAACGATCTTTAAATACCTTATACCACTTTCCCAAATAGAATATTTTCTCTATTTTCGTTATAAGTAAAAAAAATTGTATTCGCTTGTACCGAATATTTTATACGAACCACTTCTAACTCAAAAAAAAAAAGAGATAGACAAACTAAATATCGATATTCTCTAATATTAAGTAGGCGTGGTACGGTTATATCATTTTTATTTTCCAAATTTCATCTCGATATCTTAATATTTACGACCAGAAAGTGGTTATCGCACGCATTACATAGATAAGCAGAGAAAGCAAATGAATAAATGGGCGGAGGGGCACGCCCTGATAGATTCCGAATTTCACATAGATCAAGAATATATGCGCTTTACTGGTGTCTGAAGCTTCTTTTTTAATGTTACGTACCGTTTAACAAAAAAATTAGATTCGAATACTATATTATATCGAGTGGGTGTGGTCGATCCTTTTAATTTTGGTGCAGATAAGCTATAGCTAGATAAGAATAGCTAGCGTAATAAATGTGGAAACTTTCACAGATCTATATGCTGTGGTTTACGCGTAGTGAAGAAAAATCTCCAAATTTTTTTGCTTTCGAAAACAAAGGTATTCTCGGTTTACGTTTCATCGTAGGCGTGTCCTTTGACTAATATCGTCCATTTGCAATACCAACGTGCAACCAAGAACTTCCAATGTTTCTGTTAAATTTTAAAACGATATCTTTATTTTCGTAAGTGAATGAGATAGAATATTTGCCATAGATATTACTAGACGGTTAGACGGACGGACATGCTAATTTGATGCTAATCAATGTTTAGCATTTTACCGACAGTCTTATAATTTCTTAATGGTATGTTAGACATTTAAATAGTAGTTATATTAAAAAACTTATTAACATAAAAATGCTGATTCTCTCTCTGTAGTAGGAACGTTTCATGCATTTCGAGCATATTATGATCGACACGACTGTCCATTTGAGCGCACTACAAGCACTACAAGAAAGTTGAAGAAATTTTAACAGAGACTTGTTAAGATCCACACATCTTCGAAACGCACACTTGACCGGATATAATCCAGCCCTATTAGCGGAAGCATCGAAAACGATCCAAATTTATCTATCACATGACACGCACAAAATTTCGTTCTATCGTACAGCACATTATGACATATTTTATATTTGGATATGCATTTCGGTTCTTTTACAAAATTCAGCTAAAAATAGAACTGAAGCCGACGGACCATCCAATGCATAAAAGTTACGCTGATTGGATGCTCGAACAACAGCATTTGCATGACGGTTTTTCGTATCGTATAATTACAGACATTTGACGGTCATAAAATAGCGCAGCTTTTGGTTTGCTCACTTTATTATAATAATTTCCTGATAGAGATATTGTATATTATATATTATGTAATATATATGTAACATATTGTTACGAAAATCACAAACTAGTAAAAGGCAACTATAACAAATTTGATAAATCTAAGGGGTGGAAATTCCTTTGAATGTAATACCTACGACGATCATAAAAAGACATATTAGCAGCTGGTAATAAGAACAAAGATTAGCAAAGAATTTCCGCGAAACCT
>KK351301.1:74624-92542 GCA_000671755.1 Glossina brevipalpis | reverse complement strand
TTTTTTTTTTTTTTTTTTAAATTCAAGATCGCAAAGTCCTTTAACTAAAAATGCCTGCCTCACAAAAATGGCTCCAGCATTGTCAATATTTAATATTTTTCTAATTTTTTATATATTTTTTTCCTGATACTTAAAGGTATGCTGAGTAGTTTTCTGATATCTATCCTCCTTATTATTCTATTATCCCCAAAAAATTAGCGAATAATCCTTTTGCCCCAGAACTAGTAATATAAGCGCGGCTTCATTTTGCAGGCCTACACACTGTGTAGTTCCCCCCTAATAATTCTTTTTGTAGTGAGAAGTTAATAACAACTCTGTGTTTTGAAGTGATTATCTGAATGAATTTTGATTATCTAACGAAGATAGCCATCTTGCGATGATGTTTAATTGTTCCTCCATTTATTTTTGTCATAGAGACTTTGCAAGTATCTTATTAGTACGTAATGATCTAATCTATTAGATTAGAGATGTATGTTTACTTAAGTTAAGATTACTTAACTTGACATCTGGTTGTCTTTCTTTTTTTTCCTACGCGACATTGAAGTGATATAATTTTTGTTACACTTACAAATACTTGTGTTATGTACATCACTACTTGAATTCGAATATTAAAGAAAAGTTAAGAATTTAAGTTAAGTTTATAATGAATTTAATGAGACTAATTGTATAATTAATGTCAAGAATTTCTTTGTTTGCAATGGCATTTTTGGCATATATATGTGCGTACGTATTGGAAACTTTTATAATGACAATTAAATTCCTTAACAATTCTTCTTAACAACTAATTGAGAATTTTATATTATTTGTATTGTGCAGAAGCATTTTTTTTCAATGGATATTTAGATAGGAAATGCTTTTTATAACTATCAAGTGAAGCGGTAGCTGATTTTTATTGTTCCCAAATATGTATGTATTTCGACATAAAAACACAAGTTTAATGATTCGTCATATTCCGATAAATAAACGTTTTGTTCAACACGTTAAATTGCATGTTTAATAGCCATTCATACATTAATGTGAGATAGCGTATGCATATGTGCGTTCATAACATTAAACTGCTCCTCAGAAATTCTTAGTATAATATTTGGAAAATTGAAATTTTTGAAATTTTATTCGCATCATTTCTTCCATCGATAGATAAGATTGAATAAGGATATAAGCACAAGTGATGTTAAGAACAATTCAAGAATAAAACGATATCTTTTTATCCAAATGACATGCGGGGGAAGAATTAAAATTGATTTAAAAGGCATAATAAAATCTCCCCTTTTAAAAAAAACTATAATGGCTCAGAATATTCTTGAAAATTAGTTAGAGTTTAAATAAATCTTTATCTTTTCATAGATCGATTAGTAATGTAGATTGAACGTTTCCATATGCTACAAGCAATGAAGTTTATCACATTTATTAAATATGTCGAAGGCATCAAAATACAGCTCGATGAACCCATAATTATTTTATCCATTCATAAGTGTCTATTAAAAGCTCTATACTTTGATGTTTCTACTGACAAACGTTTGTTCCTGTCCTCTCTCATCATATCAAGTTAAGACATTTAATAAATCTTTTAATGGCTCCATATCCGTCTTTAAAAAGGAAGCGTAGATATTCTTAGATCAGCTTTAAGGAGTTGCCAGATCATATTTTGAGCGTTGTAGAATTTAACTCTATAAAGTGTTGCCAAGTTAGACATAAATAATATTTCGAAATATAGAAAAGCGAACGAATCTCTGATTTGTCTTGCACAAAGCGAGCATTCAATTACAGTCGGTCTAAGTGGAACTCCAGCAATTATCAACTTTCGTCTAAAGTGCTGTAGTTTAGAAATTTTGATCGTCATAGAAGTAAATTCTATAAAGTGTTGCCAGGTTATATAAATAGAATGTTTATATATATTGAAAAGCGGACAAATCTTCGATTTTTCTTGCACGGAACAACCATTCAATTAGTTGATGTAAGTCCCAGTTTATCAACTTTCGTCTAAAGTGCTGTAGATTAGAAATTTTGAGCGTCCTAGAATTTAATTCTACAAAATATTGCCAAGTTATACAAAAATAATATTTCAAAATATACAAAAGTGAACGAGTCTTCGCTTTTTTTTTTGCACGAAGCGAACATTCAATTATAGTTGAACTAGGTCGAACTCAGGCAGCTTACCAACTTTCGCCTGAAGTGTAGTAGATTAGAAATTTTGGAGATTGAACTCTATAAAAGGCTGGCAGGTTATATAAAATCAGAATTCCAAAATATCAAGCTGCGGACGAGACTTCGATTTTTCTTGCACAGAGCGAGCATTCAATTATAGTCGACCTGAATCGAACTGTGGCAGTTTACCAATTGTCATCTGAAGTGCTGTAGATAAGAAATATTGAACGTTATAAGATTTAACTCTATAAATTGTTGCCGAGTTATGTAAAAATAAAATTTCAAAATATCGAAAAGCGAACGAATCTCCCATTTTCCTTGCACGGAGCGACCATTCAACTAGTTGATCTAAGTCCAACTGTCCTAGTTTACCAATTTTCGTCTGAAGTGCTGTAGACTATAAATTTTGAGCGTGATAGGAGTTACTTCTATAAAGTGCTGCCAAGTTACGTAAAAATAAAATTTCAAAATATCGAAACGTGAACGAATCTTCGATTTGTCTTCCACGCAGTGAACATTCAATTATTGTCGACCTAAATCGAACTGTAGCGGTTATTCAATTATAGCCAGTCTAATTGGAACTCTCACAGTTTATCAACTTTCGTCTAAAGTGCTGTAGATTAGGAATTTTGAACGCCGTGGGGTTCAACTCTATAAAGTGTTGCCAATTTAGATAAAAATAATGTTAGAAAAACGAATCTTCGCTTTGTCTTGCACGGAGCGCGCATTCAGTCAATCAGACTAAGTCGAAGACTTCTGGTTTATCAACTTTCGATTGAAGTTCTCTGAACTAATTTTCACTAAAGATATTTCGAAGGCTACATATGATTTCAAATATTTTGCATTAATGATGCTTTGCTACCTTTTTCAGTAAAATACAATATTTGCCTCGTCTTGCAATCAGGGATGTAATGCATAAGTAGACACATTACTTGTACTATTAAATACATAGAGAATTAAAAAAAAATGATCTGCCTTAACAAAAAGATAGTTATTATGCTCATGCTCTTAAAAAAAATCATCTTCAAGGCCCAGTCTAATATTGAAATAATATTATGATTGTGAACGAGAAATATCTGATTTTCCTTCTTTTTTTTTTTGTTTAATTTATTAATGCATTATCAATATCTTAAATTGAATTATAACGTGATTGATTGTATGCTCACATATACACATAAGCATATGTGTTTATAACCATATCTCTCTTCATGTAACTCCATAAAATTCTTTAGCAGCGTAATGTTCTTTTACCAATCAAAGGAAAGTCTATAAAAAGAAATCATTTATATACACACACACATGCATGCATAATGATATTAATTCTTTGCTTAGCGTGGAAAAGAAATGCAATTCTTCTACTCGAATGGTAAATACTACTACTTCACATTCTTTATGTATGATATTCAAGACTAACTAGAAATGCTTTAGTATGCAAAAAATAAATATGTAACCTATAGTTTAACATACACAAGTATAATATACATTATTAGTATGCTATCATCAGCAATTGATAGATAGCATTTGATTAAATCAATTTCATTATTTGGAAAAAGGGAATTAATTCAAGCATAACTTAACAATAAGAAATGTTAGAGAACTGTAAGGGTTTTGTATATATATATATATATATTGTATATAAAATTGGTTTATTTTTAATAGAAGTTATAATAAATGCTAAGTACATAATACGTCTGATAACTCGTAAGGATTTATCTCATTTCTTTTAACAGACTCTCTCTCAAAGTGCTTCTCAAGATTAATTTTTTTTATCTCAATATTGAATTCCTCTCTGAATGAACTTTATTTCCAATGGTAATCTTGGACTAAAAATGGAGTTTCGAATACGTATTTTTGAATATTTATTTATTTATTTAGATATTGATCTTCTTTATAAAAAGTAGGGATCGAGAAAGCCTTTAATTTCAGACTTATATCTCTAATATCTTGATTTTTTGTTTTTCTTTTTTTGACTAATTGGTTATACGACTTTCTTCTTGAACGTTCGAGAAGAAAGTCTATTGATCTTCATGTATATATAAATAAATTTACAAGGTATAATTGAAGGCACGGAGTAGCTTAGAACAAAGATGCCTTTGTCGGTATTTTTTACCAACTCTATCCCAAAGATTTTTGAACCCACGTATGCTGACTTGCTAGTATTTTTGAATATATTTTTGAAAATTTTATAAAGAATCATAAGTAGAAAATATAATATCGGGAGGTGATATCAAACTTTTCACTAATGACACTAATGATGATCAATCAGATCATGTGTGAAATGAAATTGAATGAATGAAACCTTATCCGCCTCAAAGTAATGTAAATTGACTGCCAAGATCATGCAATAGAACACTTACTTAGACTTGTTTTAAGAATAAAATTTACAAAAGATGAGAACCTTAACTCTTAGAGGCATAATTTGGTTTCGAATTTTAAATAATCGTTTTTAAGGTAAGGAACGGACCCATAGAATACTTAAAAAATAATTTTAAAAATCCAGGTAATAAAAAAAGGTGTGAAGTTACATTTAAATATAACTAGTAAAGTCGCAAACCAAAACTGCTAAAATTTCATAGACTTTTTCAATGCCTGGCCGACAAAAGCGAAATGCATCTTTGATATCAAAATTTTAGGAATGGAATCAAGCAAACTGCTTCTAGATCCTTCGTTGACTCACAAGATTCTCACCGTACACTACAGGAATTTTTTTAACTCTTTTTTTAATGTTTTTTATGATTTTTTTTATTTAAAATTTTATTGTTCACAAACCAAAGAGCATTTATGATTACTCTTACGGTTTTCAACTGGGGTCTCCATCCATAGCTTATTCTTCAGACTGGCCTTAGACTTTGATCCTAAAACCCAGTATGTCTCCTTTCATCTCATATTTATTTATGGGACTTAAACTCATTCTTCAGACTAACCTGATGATTTTGATCCTAAATACCTTCCTTGGTTTTCATATTTCTTTGTTGTTGAGTTAATTATATATGACTTCTGCAAGTTATAGTCTTCCGCCGATGTGAAGAAAAAATTATATCACCTTATTCAATGATGGAATTGTTTCGCCAATTAATTGAGGAAAAAAACAATCTTCTTTTCTTAGGTTAAATGTAACTTGTAACTTTCAAATTTGTAGCGCTCTTTCTGCCATTTGAGGCAAAGGTCTGTAGAACTAACTACTGCTAATAGTTAATATTGCCACATGATCCAACATTGTTACCAAAGGCAACACCGTAAGCTTTTGTAAAAAAAAAAAAAAAGTTAAAATTTTTATAAATAAATGTAGGACAAGTTTGAAAGTCGCTCTTTAAAAGAAAAAAAAATGAAGAAAATTTTTATGACAAAAATATATTTACAAAATTTGTTGACAAAAATGAAATGAAATTTTATATTAAAATAGTAGAGTACTATGGGCATAATTTTCCACAATACACGAAAATTTCATTTCTATACAATAGTTTAGTTGCTTAGAGGCATTTCAATGAAATGTTAAACGTTTGTATTTTTAATCGAAACAATTTGTTTATTTTATTTTCAACAGCTTTTCAGTTTTATTTTGACATCGAGGTTATAAGTCAATTTGTAATGTTTACGAGAACAAGTGCAAATGTTAAAATGACCGCAGATACATGTAGTAGAGATACACGTTTTTATAAAAAAAATGCACATATATAATCTCAATTATAAACGAAACGCGTTCTATACATACAGTGCTAAGAGTGACTAGTATCCACTGATAATATCTATCTATATATATATATATATATATATATACATATATATGTGATGACATGTGAATAGGTACTGACAAAAGTCATTGAACTTATCATTTAATGATAATTAAAATTTTTTTTTTAATATTTTGTTTTTGTTTACGAGTTAACTATATATAAAAAAATATATTTACAAAAAAATTTTTATTAAATGAAATTTTTTTATATTATTATTTTACGAAATGGAAAATTTTATGAAAATCTAACGACTTAAAATACATAAATATTACATACAAAAATATAAAATAACTAAATTATAGAAAATTGATCAATTTGTGAATATAATTGTGAAATAGCGTTAGTATAGTAAACCATTTTGAAACGTAGTTCCAAAAATATTTAGCTTCTCTACAACGAATTCGCGTTAACAATCCAAAATGTCTAAGTGTCAAGTGGCTAGAATGTCAGAACTGTTAAAGACATGGACTTCAGATTTTGCTCTGTAAAGATGAGTATATTTTTGAGACAACAATTTGTGCTTTTTCTTTTACTGTAGAGAGCGGGAACTTCACAGGCATGGTACTGCTACAGGGTGTCTCAACAAAAGTGTACTATTTAATTTTCCATTCTTTTTTCATGCAAGTGGTAATTCCGAATTTTGACAGCTGTCACCTATGATTGTTCCGATTATTAAAAATGGACAAAACAAAGCACCGGCAATTCGTTCAATAGATTATGGAGCAAAGTGAAGTGAGTGCCAATTGTTCGAAAAAAGTTAGCGCATTTTCATCTGAATTGCTTCGATTATAAATTTTGGACTCAAAAAATCCTTACACGATCCATGAGAAACAATTGCATCCTCAACGCGCAATTGTCTGATGCGAATTTGGATTAGACGGCATGATTGCGCCTTACTTTTTTGAAAACAAGGTCAGATTGCAGTGAATGTGAACGGTATTCGTTAGAGGAACATGATAAAAAAGTTCTTGTAGCCTCCATCGGACAGTATAATTCTGGATGACAACTGGTTTCAGCAGAACGGCTCCTTCCATTACAAAGCGCATAGAATAAGTGGCGAATAAGCTGCAACGATTTTCAGACCAAATCATCTCATGAAATTCTAATGTCAATTGGCCACCGAAATCATGCGATTTAACACAAGGCGTTTCTTTCTTTGGGATTCTTTGAAATATCGAGTTATACACAGAAACGATGCCTGAACTCAAGTTTGAGAGCCAACGTGAGAACGGTGGTATACAGTCACATTTTTTTTTTAAAAAGTCATCGAAAATTTCTTGAAAGGAGTAATGGCCTGTCACCAGAGCCCCGGGTACCGTTTGCGGAATATTTTCTTCGATATTTAATTAGAACCTGTCTACTTTACAGTGCAATAAAAATATCACAAATCACTTAAAAAATACAGGTTCTTATTTTTAAATGAAATAATGAACTTCTATTGGGACACTCTTTACTTCGATTCCAAAAAACAATTCTTAAAAATACGCTCTTTTTAAATTGGTACAGTGATACTAATCCTTATCGGCATAATATCCTCGTTCATACAGGAACTCCAGTAAACTTATGGAGAACGTTTACTCGATGTCGAACTCTTATTATAGAAACTCTATTGAAACGTAGTGAAGGGGTATTAATTGTAAAGTAATAGTTATTTAACTGATGAGGCAATGAAATAAAGACTCAATTCTTTTGGTAGAATAAATATCACTGCTTGTATATAATATTTATGACTGGCAATGCCAGAGAAAATATCCGCAATAAATTCTAATAGGGCATAGGGTAACTTATGTTGGTGCTGGATAATTATGTTGGTACGGGACGCGGCCTTTCCGATGAAATGAGCATCTCAAGAGCACATTATTAAGTGTAACCGTTTCATATTTTACAGATCAATGTTCAACATAGACACTGCTCGTATAGGACGAATAGATTAAGCGAAGCAATTGACTCATGATAAGTACAGAGAGTATTTGTACAGGGAACAGATTACGATCTTCTTAATAATATCGATTTGATATTTCTACGATCTTATTATAATACGATCTTACTTATAATATTTCCTAATATCAGCTTACCAGGAGCTCACCTCTGTTTGTTAACAGCGCTGCACTGTAGACTTCTCTTTGTGTTAACTTACAGAGTTATGTTAAATTTTAACATAACTCTTAAAAAATAATAAAATATAAGTGTAGCAAATGCAATAATGAACAAATAAAACAGAGAAAAAAGAAAGAAAAAGCTACTTGTTACCTAGTAACAAACATTCATAAGAATACAATGAAATTGCAGAGTGCGGGAAAGAAATACTTACGATATATGTTTTATACATAAAATACCAGCAAAGTTACTTAAAGAGAATATAGTTTATGTGAGTATATAATTGTTATAGTAATATTGCTTGTTTTACAAATCAAATCAAATGTGTTATAATAAATATTTATTTTTTTCATTTAACTGCAATGAAGGTCAGTAGTCGAGTTCATTGTCTCCTCTATTGATATATATTTTTCTTACATTATCTCTGTTTACGCAAAGGTGTATGTTAAGTAGTATACACAATGAAAAATAATGTTCGTTTTTCATGTTGATAATTTACAGTTACCAGTAGTAATACCAACACCATCATCTTTTTACATACATGTAACTGCTGCTCAATGGATGCACACAATCAGTAAGAGAACATCCCATTTTGCATCAATAAATATAATTTTTGTGTCCATAAATCCTTATTTAATTAATTTTTGAGGGCAATATTCATGCAAGTAGTCTTAATGGTTACTTTGGTAGACATGAAAAACAATTACATGCTACAGAGGACTAATACAAAGTGTATAATTTTTAATACATATTATGTATATAAAAGAAATATGAAAGATGAGAGAGTAAGGTGAATGAGTGTAAGAGCAACAAAAAATAAGAATATTTTTACAACCATTCGACGATTCCTTTGACCACCGCACAAAATATATAAAACGATAACTGATGTATGTGTGTGAAAGTGATATTTGAATTTTTTTTGCTTCTTTTAATTCTCATGATAAATAAAGATATCTTTCTCTCTTCTCTTGTTTGTGCTCAAGTAAAACAACTTCACTTATCTCTTAAATATTCAATACTTTAGGCAAGTAAGTAAATATCATATATTCTTATAAAGTAAAGGAAAAGAATGTCATGAGATATTTTAGTTAAAGTATTGTCCATTACTAGATATAAGATCTTCTTTGTTTTAGATAAAATATAAAGTGCGCAAGAAAAAATCTCTGTAAACTACTGTATTGTAGGCAAAAAGTACCGCTTTTTAGGTATATTTATAAGAGTAGAAGCTATACTCGCGAGTAGAGAAGTAGTGCTCTCATTAGTTAGAAGGGGTAATGTATGCTAATAACAGCACAGGAGAGATTCCAGGTCATTGTCGGCAAAGCTTCCTGGGCTGTTTTTACTATACGAAGGCGAGCTTTAACTTGCTGAAAATTTACGATATCATAAGTTTTGATAATGGGCGATATGTTATGTCTCCGCTGTTTTTTGCCACTAGATGGTGTTGATGCCTATACATCTGGCAAAACTAATTTGATTGTCTTTATGTATGCTTAAAAGGTGACATTTCAGCTTACATTTTGTATGAAGATTGTTTGATAATTTTTTACTTGTATAAAAAATTATATTGATTTAAAAATGAGTGAAATATCTGTAGAATTACGCTATTTGAAGCTTTTTTATTATAAAAAAGATGAAAAAGCTACAAGAATATGCCGAAAAATTCGTGAAGTGTACGATGAGAATGCTGTGAGTGAACGAAGGACCCTGGAGTGGTTCCGTTCCGAAAAAGCTTTGATGTCAAAACTTCAATTTGCTCTGATCGACCAATCACTAAGAAAAGTGGATGAAATTTTGTAACTGATGGAGCGCGACGGGGACGCAAGCTATTGGGAAATAGCGAAAGCACGAAACATCAGCCATATGACAATTTGGGACCATTTAAAAAGGTTGAGCTACAAAAACAAAAATTCAAAAATGTATCAAAAAAAGATCGGAGACATAACATATCACCGAATATATAAAATTTTGTCCTCCACAGAAGTAGCAAAGGAGACACTTTCGAACCCTTAAACTTAGAGGAAAACCAACAAGGAGGAATATTTGAATTTGGAAGGTTGCCTTTATAATCCTGGAATCCCAGAATAACGGAAAAAAAATTTATTGCACGAAAAAATCATGTTTGGAACGCGCATATTGAAACTTGAAATGCGTTTATTACGAAAGATAATTTTCAAAAATGTCAAGCAGTATAACTTGGATAATTTTCAAATTTTTTTTTTTTTAGAATTTTTTAAAGTGACTTTACAGCAAAATTCCTTACAGAAAGATGTATTATTTTTTCCATAAGTAGATTTAGAAATTTTTTGTTAATAAACGAAGTTTTTCATTCAAATATTTGTCAAAACCCAAAAAAAATTAATATTTTTAAAAAATCATAGGTCCTTGCTTAGATAAAGGTATGTAGATTAGATGTTTTTTTTTTCAAATTCACATTTGCCCCTTTCGAGGAAGACACTTATCGAGAATGGCTGCGATATTGGGATTTTTTTAAAATATAATTTTTTATTTATATATTTATTTATTTATTTATTTACGTATTTATTTTTTTAAATACTTCAAAATATACGCTAGACAATCTCCTCAAATATAATTGTTCCCTAACGTTCCTTTCCATCAACAAGAATTATCAAAAATAAAAAATCTTAAGTAGAACCTACCACACTACTAACTTTTACATTCAGTTTTTGTTTGTTTTTTTTAACTAAAAATTTTTTTATCAGTTTTCAATTATCTAAAGCGCTTTTAAATCGTGTTTTTAGCCAATTATTTAACTCACCTAAAATAATACGCTGTTGAATACTTTTAAAGTGGATTTTGTCAGTATTTAAATTTTCTGTCGTTATAAACTTGATGATTGAAGATAATTGAAATTTGTAGCAATAGACTCTTAATGAATGCTATTCCACTCTTTGTGTATGAGTTCGAGGAAAATTTAATGTAAATATCGTTTTAGCTTGATACGTTGAATAATGAATAATCGTTGTAAGATAAATATTTAAATTAATGGCAAAGAAGTTTGTTTTGCAATTAAAATAGTTTTAAATTTAAAATTCTAATGTCCAAGATTTTCAATATAAATAATGAAATAATATAAATAATGCATAGAATTTTGGTAAAATTAAGTTGGTAAAATGATCGGAAATTTTTTTATAACATTTTCCTACTCTTGGATACCTATGTGGAAGCAAATTGAACGATGAGTATATTCCAAACTGGCAAACGAAATTCTATAGGCTTGCATATCTTTTTGCATCCATTAAAGAAAGTATGCTTTCTTTTTTTCTTCCCTTGGCGAACTAACGAGTTAATCAGAGTGACTTGGAAGCCCTTTAGCAATAATAAGAAAATTAGTAAATGATTTAATTGAATCTCGTAGATACATTTCAAAACGATTCCTCTTAATTGCGGCTTTGTAAGTTGGCTGCTCTGAACTATTTTTTATCAAATACTGAGATGACCTTAATAGGTCTTTGTAATCGGTTCGGGAAAAAGAAATCCATTATTTTTTCAGTAAATGCCTGTAGCGATCGATATCTCGTAAAGTATCAATAAAATCATTTGCACAGAGTTGCATTTAGAAAGAAGTTTGATGTTTTGGGTTAAGCTTTCACATAAATGGATTTCTTTTTTCCCCAACCTAATATAAAAAAGCTGCGGCAACAAATTCGGGTTTCATATAAAAGAAAAAGACTATAAATAAGAAGAATTTTTACCAATACTACGATATTTGTTTGAAAAGTTAAGTTTAGCTTAGAAACTACCTAAATGCTACTAATCACTAGATTACATGAAAGGGAAAAACGAACATTTTCATCTTGTTTAAGTTTTTCTTTTCTGTTTAGTAAAAAGCCTCGGGCTTCGTATACACTTTGGTGTTATTCGTTATCTTTTACTCAATTTACGTTTTTTTTTTTTGTCTTCTTTATCTTTTTATGAACGCCATGTTTGTTGCAATTTGTAGCTTTCTCCAAGAGAATTTCATGCGAATCTATGCAGAAGCAAAAGTTCCTAATACTTTTAAACGAATTCCTTTAAATGTTTTTAGCTGAGAACTAGCTGAGAACTACTTAAGAACTGCCTGAGAATTACCTGAGAAGTACCTGAGAAATACCTGAGAACTACATGAGAAGTACCTGGGAACTACCTGATAACTACCTGAGAACCTTTCACTGGGTTGAATTTTAAGCAACTTTAATGAATTTATTTTACGTTAGCTTTCTAACTGAGCTCGATTTTGAAGCTGGCTCAAATGCTAAGACAAAACTTGACAAATCGAAAGCTTTTTAAATATTTTTTTTTTAGCTCATAATCCGTTACAGTGGCGCAATAATATCTATATATCGAAACTAAATTATTCTACGCTCAAGGAACATTTCTTTGGTAAGAGACAATATGAGATAACTTAAATAATATATATTATATATAAATATATAAGAAAGTTGTATCTGGCTTAATAAAATATACTATAATGAATTTAAAAAAAACATTATTTCATGAACTGCTCATTAGAGTAGATTTCTCGCATTTAAATGTTGTTTATTTGTGTTCACCATTAACGCATCGATCTAACTGAATTTGAATTTTAAAATGAGACTTTGTGTAGGTCCTCTTGAAACTTTTAGTACCATTTTATTAATGTGAAGCGAAAACTTTATGCTACATATGTTATGCAATTAATTTTTTCACGGTTACCTGTACATATCATGAATGTTTGTCATGACGGCCAAGTCTCTTCTTCCCTCCTCCTTGAATATTTTCAAATATATAATTTTTAATGAACCATTATAACTGGAAAACAAATAACTTTTTCTTTGTTTTTGTAAAGAGTTATGCAATAAAAAATAGTTTTAAATGCATTCAATTTACTTTTGCTGGTATTATTATAATATACGATGTAATGCGATAAAAGTAGAAGAAATCAAACAAAAAGTGAATAATTCGTTTCCTATCCATCATATGAATGATAATTCAGCGGAAATAACCGCAAGCAGAGAAGCTTTATGTTTACACGTATGAATCAAAGCAACTATAAAACTATTACAATTAATTTATAATGGGCAAGAAGTCAACAAATGAAGTGGATACAAAATAAATGAAATGTAAACGTTTTATATATCCTAAGCGAATGTATCGCTCGCATTTTAGTTGGTATTAGAATTTTCTATGGTTCGTTCGAAACGTTTTTTTTATTATTATTATTTACATATTTATTTTTATAATTATCTAGAAAGCTTGTAAAACCCAACTCTGCACTTAGTTGGCTAGTTTAAGAATTCTATAATGTTCGAGCACCTTTGATCAAATTAGCTCATTCTCAATACCAACCTGCATGCAAAAATTTTCAATGTTTCTGCCAAATTTTAAGCTGATATCTACATTTTTGTAGCTGGAAGAATGATTACGACAAACATTGCACCGGCAGATGGACGGCCATACAAATGAACAGCCGGGCGAGCAAACAAATAGACGGACGGACAAACGGACAGACGGACGGATGAACGGACAGACGGGCGGACGAACGGACAGACGGACGGACGAACGGACAGACGGGCGGACGTACAGATGGACAAACGTACAGATGAACAGACGTAAAGATGGACAGACGCATAGATGGATAGACGTACAGATGGACAGACGTACAGATGAACAGACGTACAGACGTAAAGATGGACAGGCGTACAGATGGACAGACGTACAGATAGACGGTTGGACAGACGGACGGACGTACAGATGAACAGACGGACAGGCGGACTGACGTACATGCTCAAATCTACTGGGTATTGCATATATAATGACGAAACGAATATATCTCTCGTCTTCAATGGTGGATACAACGGATAAAAAACACTGCCAGTTGGAAAGATCAAAATGTTTAAATCGATTCTAAATTTAATGCTAACGGTGGCCGCTGAAACTTACTTCTGGACGTTGCAAACCCAATAACAAAATGACTATACCCCCCTCCATCCCTCGGTGGTGGTTATAAAAATTTAAAGCTTTCCATAAAACTCCGATTGAGATATATTAGCCCTACGTACAGCCATCTATGAACTAAGAATATCGGACTGCTACGTCGTCTTTGCGGCAATCTAATCTCAATTGTAGATCATCTACTAAATGTAGTTGTAATATACTACTCGCCAAAAGATACGCTCTCTTTGACATGAACCTATTACACCTCTCCTTAAATCGGTGAGCAAAAATAATATACTTAAATTATATAATTTTTTTGTGCGACTGCAATAACTTACACTTCATTTAATAAACGGACTCAAACCCCATTACGGTAGACTTGATAAAAAATACCAACAAAGGCACACTAAGTTACTTTGTGCCCTCAATCCTAAGCTGCAAATTCATTTGCATATATATAAAATAAATAAATATATAATAAATAATTCCCATATGAGTAATTCGCAATATAATATACATATTTACATATGTTTCGATACATGTATTAACATATTAATACATTTAATAGATACACCACATAAATGTTACCTTGAATAAACCGATGCCCTTCGTTGTCAGTGGTCCTTCCTTTTAATTACATAAAAATTAATTTTTATACAATTTTATTAAATAAATAAATAAGGAAATTGAACAGAGTCTTCAATATATTGGATCTCTTCCCTTCTAAAAATTAAATTATTTTAATTCCTTAAATTAATTTAATGAATTTTATCGCAGTTCGCATATCATCTACCTGCAACTACCTGAAATGTTGTTTTGTTCCTATTGGAGGGATAATAACTTCTTACTTCTTATTTATTTACAATATCTTGCCCTTAAATTTGGTTATCATCTTTATTGAGTAGATTTTAAATACAATAAACTTATATAAATAAATCAACTAATATCTGATATGTTTGCTGATCAATGGCAACCGAGACCTAAAAAATCGCTGAGATGTAACATATCACCGCTGGGTATGCTCCTATAAGAAATATTATACAAAGTAGATCATCTCTTTATATTCTCTATTAAACATTTACCGAAAATCTGTTTATTTCCTTCTTTTTTGTTTTTTTTTTTTTGATTTAATTTTTCACTGTTTATTCAAATTTAATCTAATTCCATCTTAAATGAGTGCTAACAAGAGCTTTTCAAAAAGTACGCAAAAAGCAAAAAAAAAAAAAAATCATAATAATGTCAAGTCTGACATATCAGCCGGCGTGCGGATAACCAGACTTAAATCATTAGGAACATACACACACACACATTCACATACAATACATAAGAATAGAAGATTGTACGAATTATCAACCAGAGTTATGGCTGCGTTAGCATGCTTTGTCGGATAAGCAGCAAGCAAAGTCATAAACATAAGAGTCCATCCAGTCGGCCGTCAAGGCATTTATATACATATACCATCGTTGCTTCTGAATGCTACTTGAGGACATCACAAAAAGTTTAACCCATTTCACTTGTATGGCACTCCAGAGTGTTGACATTTCATTGGATGCTAACAGTGGTCGGCGAGAGTATGACAGATTGCATACAGAGAGACTGTTATGCACAAAAGTACTTATGAGCCGCCTACAGTATAATAGTGACTTGAATTTTTTGTGTGAACTTTTTTCGAGATGACTAATAACTTTGCCCCGAAAGGAAAGGAAAACCCAAAAAAAAAAGAAAAAAAAAGATAAATAAATAAAGACTTCAAAACACAGTAGAGAACAGAAGCACGTAAACAAATAAATTTTTTTTCACCTATAAAAAAAAAGTCCTAAATGTTTATTTGAAAGTTCAAAAATTTCTAAAACTTTTCAATTTTCGTGCGATTGAAAGAAATTAAAATTTAAAAAAAAACAGAAAACGGCAAATTAGTATTTATTATGCATAATAATTAAGGGGCTATAGAAGAATAATAAAATATGAATAATTAATTAACCAGAACTATGTCAAGCTCCTTTGGTAAGCTCCGATTCATATAAAAATTCAATGGACTTGCGTATCTCATCTGTATCTCGCAACAGTTCTTCCAAAGCCGCCACAAACGTAACTCCATACGTGTTATGAAAGGCATGATAATGGATTTTTCGGCTGTTAATATAGCAAATTAATTTAATTAAAATTAAAATCAAGGAAGACAGCCTTATTAAAATATCGATTAAATCAGGGTTCGGAACACCTATTAAGCAAAAAAAAAAAGTAAAAAAATTATATTCGGTTATGCCGAATCTTTTGTATTCACCATCTTTATCATAAAAAAAAGAGGAGGAAACTAAATTGTAATAGGTGGGCGTGGCAGCGAGAGAACTTCCAATGTCTTTGCCAAATTTGTAGCCAATATCTTCATTTTTACGGCCAGAAGAATGTTTACCACAGGCATTACACAGACAGACGCACATGCTTAAATCGATTCTAAATTTGCTGCTGATCAAAACTATATATACTTTGTAGGTCCTCCAACTATTTTATAGGGGTTTGTTTTCGTCTGTTTCGGAAATTTTGATGTCAAAGATGCGTCTCACTCTGGTCGGCCAGTCACTGAAAAGGTCGATGAAATTTTGTAACTGGTAGACCAAGATCGGCACGTAAGCTATCAGGAAATAGTGCAGGCACCAATCATATGACAGTTTGGAATCATTTGAAAAGAGCAAGCTACAAAAAAAAGATCAAAAATTTGCCAAAGAACCATGAAGAAATAACATATCACTCAATATATTTAAAAAAAAATTGTGCTCTAAGCTAATTCTACCGGTATCGCAAGGTGGTTCGCATTTATACTCTTAGCGCTAAAAACTAGGGCACCCGTAGCAGCTTTATAAACCATAGAAGTGGCGGGCAAAACAGATTGGTCTTTTAATACTCACTCAGAGTAAGCTACAGAGCACAATACGTCATAACGTGAACGGTGATATTTTGCGGACGTTTATGATACGTACTTGCGACAATTTGGGCCGGAGCTTTACCTAATCAAAATGTCGCAGCTAAAGTTACGGCTAATCCCAACGCTGATAACATGTTTGTAATTACGAATTGAAAATTGAGGGAGAATAGAGGGAAAGTTAACAAATAGGAATTTCTTACAGGCGAAGAAAGCGAATGGACATAAGTAATGTATGCACACGCACCGCTTGAGTAATTAGCCGAATTATCGTCCGTATAAGCTGTACGCTAGCCCTTACTATTCTTCGTTTTTTCTAACCATAGATAAGTTTTCTAAACTTTCTACACTTACATTAGCTACCAAAACTATCATTTCTAGAATATATACCTGAACTGCACCAACTTTTTCCTCACACGTAATAAAAAGATATATTGAAAAGTTAATGAGAAGAGAAAGCTAATAAATCTCAAAAAATTTCTTGAAAAGAATCAGCTTGAAAATTCTCAGTAAGACCTTAGCTATAGATAACCGAAGTTTTGTGTAATACGTTAACTATGGAATAACTCTGCTTCAACACTTTCTTTTCCCAAAAAAAATAATAATTTTTCGAAAATAGTCGTGAATAAACAATAACGCAATAACGGTTAAGGTAAACATCGGTTTAATAAATAATACCCCTTTGGAAAATCTTTAAAATTTTCTTTTCTATAAAAATGAAAACCTATACTGTAGACGATACATTCACACAATGCAATCATAATATTGAATTGTTACTCAATAAATCCTGTATTCTTGGCTGAGTTTTCTATACATTACGATAAGTACACGTTCAAGTGTTACACGTGAGAATAATCTTTTTATACACGCACACACACACACTTATAAAAATATTGAAAAATCTAACAATAATAAAAAAAAATCCTTTGCTTTGAGAAGCAATTTATTTTAAAAAAAAATGTATATCTTGACAAGAGCATACATTCAAACACAGACAGAGAGAGTGAAGGAGAATGTTAGAAAGAGAAAGAATGAGAAAGTGAGAGAGAGGGGGAGAGAGAGGGAGGCAGTGAGAGAGAGGGAGGGAATGAGAGAGAGGGAGGGAA
>KK351301.1:57427-69452 GCA_000671755.1 Glossina brevipalpis | reverse complement strand
GCAAAAACATTGGAAGTTCTTGCACATATTTTAGTACTGAAAATGAGTCAAATCGATGAAAGGCCACGCCGATAATATAACATAAGCTGAAAACAACTTTTCTTTTTGGATATTTTGCTTATTGTTCACAAAGGTAAACAATAAAAATTTCAACCAATAAAAATTGAGAAATTCTGCCACGCCTACCCATCATTATATCGAGTATTGAAATTCAGTTTCTTTTTCGACCTTTTCTGAAAATAGAAATGGTGGGTTCGGCTGATGGAAAGTTCGGGTATGGAAGCTTCGGCACAGCGGTATGTAAGTTTCTTACTTACTTCTCGTCGAACTCGATACTATTTTCAAGACTCATGTCTGGCATTACCTTCAGTATGCAAGTAGTACTTACGCATATAATGTAAATGCATATGAGCCTCAAGAAGTCATTCACGTAGTTCAGATATCGTCCGTGTTACTATTTGATGGTCGCTAAAAGAGTTCATAGAAGTTATTTTAAGTTTTACAATAATTTCTCAAAAAGCACACGAACCGAAAATCACATTAAAGAGAATGTATTCACAGTTGCGGTAAATGCACGCATTGTTCACCACAAGGGAATTATGAGTCGCTTAAAACATATCGACGATTTGTCCGCCCATTAATCCATGTGTCCATGTCTGTTCTCGGTTCTCGGTTCCCGGTTCTCTTTTCTCGATTCTGTTTTGTCGGTCAATTTTGAAGTTTATCTTTCTTTGTTAATCGATATGTTCATGTGGTTTTTCGCCGATTACTACGTTTATCCGACCCTCAATATACAATTTACATAAAGTCAGAGAATTAAACCCTTTATTATAACTTTTGCTTCCATTCGATAATCCTAAGTAATTTAGATTTTATTTACTTCCAAGAGACATATTATTTAAGTTTTATTAACTCTTATGTAAATAATTTTTGAAAATAGGGAAAGAGCAGAGTTTTAATAAAAAAAAAAAAGAATTGAATGAAGTGAAGTACCGAACACTTTAGATTAAAAATATGATTCACGTAAATTAAAAGGGGAAATTTTTAAGACTAACTTTTTTATGACTTCACTATCAAAAATGTTGTATAACATTATCTGATGGTTAATGATTTGTTCATATTTCTTATTTGATTTTGGTTTATAAAGCATATTTGGCTTTAGTCGGAAAAACAAAAGATTTAAGTACAAAGAGAGACTGGAAGCATACCCATGCTCTCTTTGGTATGCTTTTACATGAAAATTATTCAACCAAATACTGAAATATTGCTTAGTGCTGTTGCCAACAAATATTGGCCAGTAATAATTATGACGGTGATGATGGCAATAATGATAAAATAATGAAAAATGAATTTAATAATGTATAGTCACGCACACACACACACACACACACACAAATTACAACCACAAATTTTATCTTTCGAAGAACACAGACAAAGAGTCAAGCAATATGTTTTAGAGCATAAATTTACAACAGTTGTAAACAATTTATTTCATGCATAAAATATTATAAAAATTTTCATAAAAACATTTTTGATAGAACGTTAATTTTTCATTATTATTATCATTATGTTAAGTAATATGCTTGTGAAATAAAGAAAAGAAATTAAAAATGCAAAATATAGTGCCTCGCTAGAACTTCTTTTGGCTGTGGGGTCCAGAGGTTACCCAGAGGTTAAGGTCCAAAGAGAAAACTTTCCTTCATTTCTTGGACTAAAAAATTCTATCATCGCTATCAGCTTGATTTCTATAGAGGGTATTTGGTCCTATCATTTTGCAGCTGGATCGTGTACTTGAGAAGGCAAAAAAAAAAATATTTAAATCCATAATATAAAGTAAATTTTGGATCAAAAGAAAAATAAGAGAATTATATTCGACTAAAAAAAGNGAAGGGAGGGGAGTAAGGGAAAGAGAGCTAGGAAGTAGCGAGGGGGAGAGGTGAAGGGGAGGAAGTGAGAGCGAAAGAGAGGGAGATTGAGATAGAGAGAAAGAGAGATTAATAGAGACAGAGAGAAAGAGAAAAATACAGGGGGAAACAGAGTGAGAGAGAGAGCGCTGTAAGAAAAAAATGTGTACACACCAACAAGTAAACCGTTCAGTTGGAATCACTTTTTGTGAGACACTGCGATTTATACGAAATTCATTCATACCCGTATACGTATACTTTCATTTCTCCTACCATTTTTAATTTCATTTACATTTCTAAAATAGAAAATTCTACTTAAAATTGTAAGTCTATCCCTTAGTTTGAAAGAACTTAAGTTAAGTAAAAAGAACAATTTATTTAAAAGTATTCGACAAATATTTCTAAAATAGCAGTAAATCAGTTAAATAATATAATAAGAAAATAATGTTTTTCTAAATGAAGTTATACAGCTGCAGTTTTAACCTCTTGTAAAATTCTACCTAACGCAAGCATCGTCGTAAGCATCGTAAGAAACAAATGCAATTTAAGACATTGAATAAAAGTTAACTGCCAACATACATTAATGGCAAAAAAATTTCTTATCTCATCCAAGACTAACGCTAGACAGCAATATCTCTTAAGGATTTTTTTTTTTTTGCTTTTGTTTTATTATTTTTTACCGGCACGAAGTTTTAGAAAAAGAAAAAGTAAATTCTGGTCTAAGGCCATTTGTAACAATAGCTAAAACTCTAAATAAGAAAAGAGAAAAAGAAATAAAATTCAGTGGAAGACGAAGTGCTAAAAATTTAAAAGAATAGTGCAAAGGCAATAAAACAAAGAAAAATCCATAAATCTCTTCACTTGAAGCATTTTTAATGTGCATTTAACGAATGTAAATTTTTTTTTAAAGAAATATTTGTTGAGCAAACAGTAATACCAGCATTTTTTCTTATAATTTTTCTTTAGAATTTTTATTTTACACAATCTCTTGCTTTGAAAAAATTATTTTTTTGAAAACAAGCAAAGCAACTAAAATAGTTATAATCAACTCGAACTCGAATCGTTGACGCTTAAGGAACCCAAGCCATTGTGCAAAGGTAGCTAAAGTATTTTAGTTAATTATTAGAGTTTCAGTTGAAAATTTTAATTCTGATCATTCGTATACGTACACTTTGGGTGATCCTGAAAAATATTTACAATAAATATGATAAATATGTATGAATTACAAGATTGTAAAATTTACAGTTGTTCGCATTAGGGACCAATTTTACTTTTATATTTGATCTCGTTCTGGCTATCAATTATGAGCGAATATAAGCTTCAAGTTTCCTTTCTTAATTTCTGCAGTTATAAGACTTCCAATAACAAGCGATTTATATATCATAAATAAATAAATGATATTCAATCTATAATAATCATAACCTAATAGTTACGTATTAGGTGGTATGTTATTTCCACACGGATATACTATACTGTGCTGTATACTAAACTAGTTACTGTATACTATACTCTTTACTATACTTTATANACAATTATTACTCTATAGTATAAAGTGAAAGTTGGTCGAGGAAAATCGACAATAAAACAATTTTAAACCATTTGCTGAAATAAAGTGGATGGAATGGATTTCTTTTTTCCCCAACCTGTTATTGTTATTAACAGATTCCTAGAACGAATTTAGAGTAATTATGAACTTAATGGTAAAACTAGATCGTATATTATGCACAGTTTTGCTTACCATACAATCGGACCAAGTTATCAGGGGGGAAACCCAAACCCTCTTTAAAACTTATATAGATAAAATATAATAAGCAAGGGAAGAGTATAAAAAAAAAATCAACATAAATTATAGTTAGGTTTGATATAAAAAATTTTGATAATTCATCCGAACTTGTTTGAATTAATCATTGAAAATCAAACCTTGAGTGCTTATGATGTATGTCTGTTATATCAAAGTATAATATTTTTCACTTTTGTTCAACATAAACATATTTTCCAAATTGTACTCTTGCCAATCGTTTCACAACATTTAACGAAAAGAAGAAGTAATAGAAAATAAACTGAGATGCTTTCTCTCTACTAAGAGCTTTGTGATTTTCTCACCTAAGAAAAAAATTACGAGATAATATGATTATGTTAAGCATAACCATCTTCATGTCTGCTGTAATTTCAATAGATTTTAAATTCATAAAAAATTTATTACTTGTTTTCGTAGTCATCTAGTTTTTGAAACTTTTTGTTCCTATACATATATCAAATTTATCTATTCATTCCGAACAAATGTGCCAATGCATGAACTGTGTGTGAGCATTTGTTGTTTGTTTATAAACTAGTTGCACTTTAAGATTTATGTCAAGTCTATGTGTTGAAAGCTTCTGTAAAATGTTCTTCCTTTATTCTCTACAAAATTTTGCAATGATGATGAACTTTGTTTAAAACTTAAGGCATGTTATTAGAACGATGTTTGGTTCTTAGGGATGACATGTTATTGAAACTCATTGCAAATTAGCTAAGAATCATTTTGTTTCTTTTTTCTTTTATTTTATTTAAAATAAATTGAAGTCCGTGATATGTAAGGCAGGAAAGAATTTATAACTTAAGTATATAATGTAATATATAATGTAATGTATTATATAATATGTAATATAATATATAATATAATATATAATATAATATATAATATAATATATAATATAACATATAATATAATACTTAATATAATATACAATATAATATATAATGTAATATATAATGCAACATATAATATAATACTTAATATAATATACAATATAATATATAATGTAATATATAATGCAACATATAATATAATATATCATATAATATATAATATAATACGTAATATAATATATAATATAATATATAATATTCAAAATTTATTGCTTTGGTTATTATCCAGCCATATAATGTCGGATATATCATTTCTTCTTCTTTTCTTATTATCAGATGCTTTAAATCTTTTAGAATATATGCGGAAAATAGTCGTTACCTATAACAAATTTTTTCCTTGAAGTTTCGGACCTTTTCCTCAAGCACTTCGAGAAGAGTGCCGCAATCAAATAAACCTCTGTTAGAAAGTCTAATGTTTTACCTATTGATTTCTAACTATTCTAACTGTTCGTTTTCTGTATAAGAAAGTTTTCAGAACTAAAATACCTTAGTGCAGATTCATTGAAGCGACTACTAAGTAGAAATGAAATTAAAAGCGATTTGAAAGTTTTAATTCTTATGCCAAGAAATTAAAAGTTTTTGGATCTCTATAGAAATATTCTTTTTCTTGGCTCTTTTTATATCGTTTCGCGAGAAGTGAAGTGTAAAAGGTAAAATCCTGTCTTCAACGCATACACCGAAAGAGGTATTTTCGAGCAAGCAATCGTTAAGGAAAGAGATTGAGAAGGAATAGTTGGATCATGAAAATGCAGTGTTATAGTTCTGAGATTGCAGTTTGATGGAAAAAAATATTAGAAAATTTATTTGTAATAAAAGAACATGCCCATAGCATAATCCAAAACTTAAGATGGGGTTTTTCTCGAAACATGATTTTCGCTTTCGTAACTCCAACGATATGAATTTTTTTCATTCGAATTTTTTCTAAATATCTTTAAATCAATCTTCTCTTGTGAACTATGTATTATATTTTGGATAAGTTAATTTAAATATTTTTTCGACAATAAAAGGGTGTCTTTGTTGGTCGAAAATTGAAGTTTTTCAATTAAACCGCCTATCGACAATCAACCATATGTTATGGTTCGTTTCAGTCTAGTGCAACCATCACTAGGGAACGCTATCAACGTTGAGTGATGAAATTGAAATGCAAAACTGGCGCAATTTGTTAAATGCCATGGTATAGTGGGAGTCAGATGGATCAGGTGGGAGTGTAGTATATTATGGTTTGTTCCAATCCGATGGAAGCCACAACGACAACTGATGTAGTTGGAACGCAAAACCGGCGCAATGTATTAAAAGTCATGATATCATGAGTTTCCTCATACAGCAAAATTCATCCAGAAAACGTTAACTACACTTGCCTGGAATGTGCTACCCTTCTCGCTCTTATCAGCAGATGGTACTCCTCTCCATTTACTTTGATTACAATGAATTACTTACTGCCTGGTAGAATGGGTGGACGTGATCCCGCTAGGCAGCATAACTGTGGCCGGTGTCTCACTAGCCATCGGACAAGGTTATACGGGACTATAGCCTCGTTCTGCGGCATGATAAGATCGCCTGAAACAGTTATCGGCTAAGAAGAGTTAAGATTTAACTATCGATGCCTGGCGACAGGTTCAGGCGGAAGGAAGTCATAGAGGAAATTGCCTTTTTCGTAAGAAAAGTGAAAGGCTCGCACTTTATTGCAAAGGGTGCGTACATATATACTGCTACTACTACTACTACTACTACTACTACTACTACTTTGTTATTGTATTAAACATCGAAGCAATATTGAATGTGGGAACATGTTTGGCGTTGGACCTGTGGTTCAAATAAACCTGCGTGGATCATGTTGCCCAAAGAAAGATTGCTGCTCAATGTATTGCTTGTCCAATAAACCGCTTGGAGAGTGCTTCTTGCCTGATCGTGGTTACAGACCATCGGGAACTATCGCGACAGTTGTGGTAATAGCTCTGACCAGAGGGAATCTCTGAACTATACCCAATGAATGCTGTTCTGAAACCACGAGAATAGTGGGGCCTCTTTCGATGAGGAGTGTTCCACAGCTTAAGAGAAGTCAACTATCGTTCGCTGAAAAATTGTTCTGTGCTTAAATGCGCCGTGTGATTAAACCCTCAGGGTAGATACTTATATTAAACTCATGATAGCAATGTGCCTGGTCGAGCGGGTTTTTAGTTCTTACAGCGATATCCAGAAGGTACATCTGATCGCCATTGATAGGCCCTATCTTGAATCGTAAATGTATAACCAATTTTTTAGAGTAAAACCTCGAATGTCGAGAAAAGCGGCGGAGATAAGTCAGTACACCTAATATTCTATCATATTTTAGGCGATTGTAGACTATAATTTTTTATATTTTCATATTCGTTAGGTTTTTTAACTTTTTTATTTTACTTATATTGTTCTTGTCGTATGTCTTCTTGTTCTTCTTTTCGTCTAACTTCATTTTGACTGAGTTGCAGAGCTGTGTGAATATTTTTAATGTGAACTTCATATACTGCTGTTGCTGTTCGCGCGCGAATAGTCTTCCACCAACGCCAAAGTTGTTTCCCCTTTGCCGTTGCATAATTAATGACAATAATGTTGTCGTTATTGGTATTTTTAATGTCCTTCATCGGCCATTGTACTGAGCATAACTAAACAGTGATTTGAAACGAAATTGACAAAGTTTGTAATAAAAATAAATCACATATTTTCCCATTTAAGTGGACATTGGCTCTACTACTGCATTTGTGAATATCAAGTCTCCCAAACACAAAAACAAACTCTCATGTACACACATACTCTCGCAAAAAAAAGGCAATTGATACGCATATGAAGAGTTTAGAGAACATAGTTTTCCAAAACTCTGTATCTATTCTATTGTGTTAAATATTGTTTGTTGTTGTATATGTAAAAATGAATGGATGCAAAAACATTTAATTAAGAGAACTGTCGATGTGCATGAGCCTGTGTAAAAGCACCTTACAATAGAAATTACAATTTAGTGTGTGAAAGCCTGCGTTTGTTGCTATCATAAAGTGAAGGTGCAATTACAGCTTTTTTTTTTTTTTAAATACTAGTTGGGTTGATTCTCTTGTGATTGTTATCGTTATTAAGTCCCACCTTGACAATCTATTATAATATTATTGTGACGTTGTTTGGAAAGGATAAAATATAACTGCGTTAACCGCTATACATGAAAATAAATTTGATTGTGTGGTCCTGTATAAAATTTCCCCTACTCTCTGTCTCTCTCTCTCTCTCTCTTTCTCTATCTGCTCTTGTTTTGTTTTATGGTCGGATCATTCGTTTTTATTAAGTATATGTTTATTGGTTTCTGCGGGCTAATATTGTTGGAAATTTTGGTCTTTTTTTTTATTCTATTATTATTCATCGACTGTTAAAATTGTTTAAGTTTAGTTATTTTAATTTTGTGGTTTAATACATTTTTATGAGCCCACATGGATGCTGACTTTAATTGCACATTTTTGGTTTCATTGTCAACAAATTTCGACACTGGTTTCATAGTATAATGTAACATATTTGGTATTTTATGCATTAAGAACGAAATATTGGATATTTGGGTAAATAATATATAGCATTTAGGCAGTTAGTAAACAAAAATATATGATGTTAAGTAAAAAATTCATAGCGTTTTTTTTAGTAAATGATTTTGGCTTCTGTTAAGAGTACCACAGCGATTGTCAAACATGGCAGTCCTTAGATAATTAAATTGAAAAAAACGCAATTAATGCTGTTGAATATAATTACGATTCGAAAACAACCCAAAAGAGAAATCAATATATTTTACAAAATCACTTCGACAAAGTTTAAAAAAAGAAATTACGCACATTTGCTCTTATTACAATGCTTTAAAAATTCCTTTTTTGAAATTGCTTTAGTGTTTGAAATAATAAAAGATGAAGTTGTGGACGCCTTGATCTATTAATATGATCATATATCAACCATATTGTAATAAGGAGATCAAAAATTTGAGAGGATTAGTTTTTCTTTTTTAAATATTTTCTATCGAAGGAACAACTATTTTCTACCCAGGAAGTACTGTTTTCTACTTAAAAGAAAACTATTTTTTACCGAAGAAACAATTATTTTCCACCTAAGAAACAATTATTGCGTACCTAGAAAATAATAATTTTCTACCTAAGAAAAAGTATACACTGCTTAAGAAAAAACTAATTTCCACTTAAGAGCAAACTATTTTCTACCTAATAAAAACCATTTTTTAGCTAAGAAAAACTATTTTCTATTTAAGAAAAAACTATTTTCTACCTATGAAATAATTATTTTCTTCCCAAGAGAAAACTGTTTTTTACCTAGGAAAAAATTATTTTCTACCTAAGAAAAAATTATTTTGTATCTAAAAAATAATTATTTTCTACCTAAGAACAACTATTTTCTACCTACGAAAAACTATTTTCTACGTGAAAAAAACTATTTTCTACCTAAGAAATAATTCTTTTCTACCTAGGAAAAAACTATTTTCTGCCTAGGAAAAAATTATTTTCCACCTAAGGAAAAATTATTTTGTATCTAAAAAATAATTATTTTCTACCTAAGAACAACTATTCTCTTCCTAAGAACAATTATACTCTACTTAAGAAAAAACAATTATACTCTCTAAAAAGAACTATTTTCTACCTATGAAAAACTGTTTTCTACCTAAAAGAAAACTATTTTCTACCTACGAAATAATTATTTTCTACCTAAGAGAAAATTATTGTTTACATAAGAGAAAATTATTTTCTACCTGGAAAACAATTAACTTTAGTGTTTGAAATAGCAAATTTTGGAAGCAGGCCATGATCTATTACTCTGGTCATATATGAAACATATCGTAATAAAGAGTTCAAAAATTTTACGGGATCGATTTTGATAAGGAGCTTTAAATAAAAACTTTTATTCATTTTTAACTTTCTCGACTTTTGCTATTTTGTTTTCATATATATTCCTAAGCGGTGTTTTAAACCTTAAAGCAATTTTTAATTCTTCATTTAAAAGTTCGCTTAAGGCCAAAAAAATAACATAAAATGAAATGAATCAAGTGTTAAATAGTAAATTCTTATCACTCGGACAATGCTTTACAAAAATCTTGAACTACTTTGACATTTTACGGTTCATTAAGAAATTGAAAATTTATTACATACAAACAAAAAAAAAAATTTGCTAATTAATATATGTTATCATTAGAATTCCTATGCAGGATTCTTTTTGTGAAGTCTCTATCGTTAAACCACAATTTTTTTCTTTTTTTTTGTCTTCTATTTTTCAGTTTTTACATATTGAATGCTTAATGCTGTTGAAGTCTTACAACATTTTTACGTATTCTATGGAGAAAGAAGAAAACTAGGACAGCAAAATGACTAAGAATATATCGTTAGAATGGACTCATGGAAACCGGAAACTTATGCACACAATGCACGTAAGCAATTAACAAAAATTCGTTTACTTGTAAGAGACACCATTCACATGCACATACCCGACTGAGAATTGTTAACGGTTGAATGCATCTCATGTACGTGCGTATCTCTAAGTATGATATTCCAAAAAAAAAAGGAAAAAAAAAATGTTATTTACAAAATAGTTGCTCAAGAGCCTCTTTCACTCTCTCTTTCTCTCCCTTTGTATCTGGACTTTCCCTTTACTTAAACTTATCGTGTGACAAAGGCATTAAATAATGAAAAGCAATACAAGGTCAAATTGCTACCAGAAAAAAGTAACAATAGTTACCATTATCCTGCCAAAGGATAATTGAATATATGTTGTTTTTGTTCTTTTATGCAGTAGATTTTGTAGAGAATGGATTTAAGCCTGACTGTTACATAGACATACCACAAACAAACCATGACTATTGACAGTTAAGAATCTGCTTCATTCAACAAAGCTGTAACTAAAGCTCGGTTTCCATGCATGTTCTTTAATGCTTTTGAAAAAATAAATTTATCAACTCTTTAATTTTTTTTAGCATTTAATCATTTGTCAATCATTTGGTAGACTTTCCACTAAACGCTCGGGCAAAACTTGTGGGACTAAAAACGGAAATTATTGCATTTTAAACCGGCATCCACCGGCAGAAATTGCTATTTTTGAAATTTTTGTTACTTTCTATACCGGTTTTGTTTTAGAGACATGGACGAACCGCGTTTATTTTCAAGCTGTGGCTTTGACTATCAAATAGTCAGTAAGAATTTTCTGATTTTTATTTCAACAGACGGACGAAAAACTAGTATATAATGCTAGAGGATGAAGGTAATTAATGATTACCTCCCGGTCTAACTGAGGTGAAATTGAAAACTAGAAAACAAATTAAACCAAAAAAGACCGTCTATAGAATGTCAGTCCAACATGCATGTACATCGGTCCCATTAAATTGTAACGTTTTTCACCAGATCTTTGATTAGTAAAAAATTTGGAAACAAATTGAATTGGAAATTCGAAAGTTTTATGCTTTGTCCGCCTTTTTTGCCGTCATTCCACAGAATATAGAGAACTATTTATATGATCCTAACCTGCTTGCTAACACACCCATAATTGTGTATGCTAAATTTTAAATTCTTATCTTGATTTTAGACTGTGGCAATTCCACAACAAAAGTGCCTAAAATTAACTGAAGTACAAGGTGACAGTAATGCTAGTGTTAATGCTTGAAAACGCTTCAATATAAATGTTTCGCTTTTCAAATTTAGAAACTGAAACAGTATTGATGTGAACACCATAAGAGTCATCAAGTAAGTGAAATGAATCATGATAGTGAAAAGGCAGGTGAGAAAAATAAAGGCGAATTTTGCTTTGTATAGTCCTCGTAGACATATTATACGACTATCACCATAATATCGTTCATATTTATCTTCAACAATTTCCAAAGAATCAAAATTTTGAAGTAATATTTTTTAAAAATTTTTCTACCTAAGAGAAAGCTACTTGCTACCTAGGAAAAAATGTTTTCTACTTAAGAGAAACTTATTTTCTAACTAACACACATTTATTTCCCACCTAAGAAACAATTATTTTGTAGTAAGAAAGTAATTATTTTCTACTTAAGAAATTTTCTACCTAAGAAACAATTATTTTCTACCTGTGAAAAAAATATCTTCTACCTAAGGAAAACTATTTTCTACCTACCAGAAAACGTATTTCTACCTAACAGAAAACGATTTTCTACCTAAGAAAAAACTATTTTCTACCCATGAAAAAATTATTTTGTACCTAAGAGAAAACTATTTTCTACCTAAGAGAAAACCATTTTCTTCCTAGAAAAGAATTATTTTCTACCTAAGAAACAATTATTTTGTAGTAAGAAAATAATTATTTTCTACCTAAGAAACAATTATTTTCTACCTGTGAAAAAATTATCTTCTACCTAAGGAAAACTATTTTCTACCCATGAAAAAATTATTTTGTACCTAAGAGAAAACTATTTTCTACCTAAG
>KK351301.1:46625-56748 GCA_000671755.1 Glossina brevipalpis | reverse complement strand
GAAAAAAAAAAAAAAACAAAATTATGAAAAAAAAAATGGAAAACAAGTATTGCTTAGATAATAACTCTTTTGAGAAGAGCCCAAAATTTTTTCGGTTTTTTGATAAAAAAAAATAAAATAAAAAAAAATGGAAAAAAAATAAAAAGTGGAAATATTATAGCTCACACCTCTGCTTACTCCGCATTTATAACAGACAAGTATGAAAATTAAAGTCATTTTATTTTTTATTTTATTAAAAATACCGCCACTTAGTTAACGACTAAAAAGAACCAAAAAAAAAATGCATAAAAGAAGCATGGAATAGGAAAAGAAACTGTTTTCTTCTCTCTTTTTTGTCTAATTTTTGAGAACAAAGACAAAGTTTGCGTTTAAACCAAATGCTAAATTGGTTCAACTTGTCTCATTAATTGTTGAAGAAAAGCAAAATCCATCCTGCTGCAAATAAATTGGCGAAAAAAAGTAAAGAGAAAGAAGAAAACATAAAGCATAAAATACGCAAAAAGACATGTTGATGTTCAAAGAAAGATGGCAGAGAAACGAAGAAAACGAAATTAAATGTTTTCTCAAAGAAAGCAGCAAAAATGCAAAAGTATACTTTAAGACAATTTTTTCAAAAGATTATAGAAATTATAGTAAAAAAAGAAAAAAGCAACTGAGAAACTGAGAACCATAAAAAAAAAGAAAATGAAATCTTCAAAAATTAGGTTAAATTGAATAAGTGAGTGATGCTTTAGTTTAAAGATACATTTGCTTGGTACAAAAAATCATTTTTAATACTTTTTCTATCACTAATAAATTTGTTGCTTATTAAAATAGACTTTAAGGTAAATTTATTGATATATTTCTCGGTATAGAGCATAAATTACATATTCAAACACGCAGTTAAGGATTGTTTGGCCAAAAATATATTTCTTCTCGTGCATTTTTGCTATGGACTGCAACAACTCATGCAAAATGATTGTATCAAAGCAAAAGGAAGACTATGAGTTCAGGATAACTTTTTGTTCTATATGTGCGTTTTTTGTCTTTGCTTCACCTGACGTATATATCTTTACTTAAGATTATCTTAATTTTATCTTTTTCTTAACTTAGCTTGTAATATCTTATCCTGATTGGCTTAGCGTACCTTAGCGTACTTTAACCTGCGTTTGTCTTATTTTATCTCGACATGCTTTGTCTTATATGACATTGACTTATTTTGACTGAGGCTGTGAAGTCGGATTCAAAAAACGATTGAGAACTTAGATTCGAAACGCGGTTGAGAGTTTAGATACGAAAAATGGTTGAGAAGTCAAATTCGAAAAACGATCGACAAATTAGATTCGAAAAACGGTTGAGAATTTAGATTTGAAAAACGCTTGAGAAGTTGGATTCGAAAAACGATTGACAAATTAGATTCGAAAAGCGGTTGAGAATTTAGATTCGAAAAACGGTTGAGAACTTAGATTCGAAAAACGGTTAAGAATTTAGATTCGAAAAACGGTTGCGAAGTTGGATTGGAAAAACGGTTGAAAATTTAGATTCACAAACCGATTGAGAAGTCAGATTCGAAAAAAGATTGACAATTTAGATTCGAAAAACGGTTAAGAAATTAAATTCCAAAAACAGTAGGGTGTTTCGATTTGGAAAACGGTTGAGAGTATAGATTCGAAAAAAGTTTTGATAATTTTTATTTCTTGAGAAGAAAAGACTTCAACGAAAAGTATTTTCGTTAAAACCATTTTAAATTTAGAAAATCTCCAGAAAAAAAAGGCAAACATATAAATTCCCCTATACCGTACAATAAATCAAGAGTAAAATAAATTTCAAGGAAAGAATCTTGCAGTCAAATGTAAATAATGCTTAAAATCAATTTTGTATGGATTTTTTTCTTAATATGAAATGAACGAGAGAGACAGAGCTTATAGAAAGAAGGACATGTGTTTTGTATGAAGTTCGGTTATTTTCATATCCATCATCAGCTAATTTAAAAGCGATTCAAAGCGTATCCATGCATTCCTCTGTCCGTCTGTGTAACGCCTGTGATAAACAATCTCCTGGCTGCAAATATGAAGATTTCAGTTTCAAATTTGATAAAAACGTTAAAAGTTCTTTCGTATACATTGATATAGAAAATGGGCCAAATCGATTACAGGCCACGCCGACAGTTTAAAATAAGCTGAAAACACTGCTGTTTTCTAGATGTTTTGCTTACAAGAAAATTTGCTTGCAAGAAATTGCACAATAAAAATTTCCACGGTATTCCATAAAAATAGAAAAGATTTGCCACGCCCACGTTTTACAGTTTATTATGTTTACGTTTCTTTAAGAAAAAAGGTGGTGGATATAAAAAATTCGACGCACAGCTGAATATAATTTTTCTTACACTTAAACTATAGCAGTTAGATCTATCAAAATGTCCACAAAAATATCACGCTAGTGCGTATTGTCTTGTGCGAAAATGGAAAGGATCGACCACGCCCACTTGCCTTAATAGAGTATTGAAATTTAAGTTTTTTGTGAAAACAATTGTCAATATCAAGCAAGAAGCTTCAGCGGTGCCATAAAGTGTACTTAATATCAATCATTATTAAATTCGGATTCCACTTGGGCGTATCCGTCTGTACGTCTGTCCGTCCCTCTATCCATCTGTCTGTAGATCTGTAAAAATTTCGAGGTGGACTGCGTCCGTCCGTCCGTCCGTCCATCTGTTTGTAGATCTATAAAAATTTTCAGATGGACTGCAACAGTCCGTATGTCCATCTTTCTGTAGATCTGTTAAAAGATTTCCAGGTCGACTGCATCCGTCCGTCTGTCCATCTGTCTGTAGATAAAAAAAATCGACTACGCCCATCCCTTATAATAGAGTTTTTTTCTAAAATGAAGAAAGTAGATATAAAAGATCCGTCCATAAACGATATATAATTTCCTGACTTATTTTATTTCATTTATATACGTTCCCCTTATGTAATCAGAGAAACTTATCTATTGTAAAATACTGCCGTAAGTAAAATAATTTCTTACAATTGCAACTGTAGAAATAGAAAACTATAGAAAGGGAGATGATATATAATAAAAAAAAGAGAAAAATAAAAAATGAAACATTGTTTGATAAATGAAAAATAGTGCGCCAGAAACAATTAGAATATCTGTTATTTATGTTGGGGATACGTAAAGAATGAGAATGAAAATAAAAGAATTCATTTGTTTTCCACTTTTTTCTAACTGCATATATTAGTTTAATTTAGATGGGAAGAAATGATTGAATGTAATTAAGTTCGACAGAGCAGAGTACATTTAATTAACTTAAGCAAGTTTTTTTTTGTCTTCTTTTGATTATTAATGATATTTCACAATACAATTGAAAGTAACTAAAAGAATAAAAATTTATAGATTTATTTTAAGTAAAAATTATTAACTTTTCTTACCTTCTTGAAATTCTTCCTATTTTGCACTCATTAAATACTCTCTTTTAATAACACTACACACCCAAATAAAGAAGATAAATGTATACTCCGGCTTTGCTTCCGTAAAAGGTGAACTTTTTATACCCACCACCGGAGCTGAGGAGTGTATTCATTTTGTTATTTTGTTTGTGTAACAACCAGAAGGAACCTTCAAAGGCCTCATAAAAAATATATATATACTTAATCAGCATCTAATTTAGAAGCGATTTATATATGTCCATCTGTCCGTCCGGCTTCAATTTTGGCAGAAACTGTACGTGACGACCGCAAGAACGTAAAATGTCGGCTTCAAATCTGGCAGAAATTGTACAAATAATTGTATAAGTACCTACATCCGTATTTGTCCGTCCGTCTAACCATCTGTAAGAGGTCTGTAGCAAATATTCTCATTGTCAAAAAACGAATTTATCGGCTTCAAATCTGGCAGAAATTGTACAAATAATTTTATAAATAAGTCCCTGCCTGCATGTTTGTCCGTCCCTCTGTCCGTCTGCGTAATGTAAGTAGCAAATATTCTCATGATCGCAAAAACAAAGATATCGGTTCCAAATTTGGCAGAAACTGTACAAATAATTCTACAAACAAATTACCTGCCTGCATGTTTATCTGTCCATCTGTGTACAGTCTGTAGCAAATATTCTCATGGCCACAAGACAGAAGATATCGGCTTTAAATTTGGCAGAAATTGTACTAATAAATGTGCAAATAAGTCTCTGCCTGCATGTTTGTCCGTCCCTCTTTTCGTCTGCGTAATGTAAGTAGCAAATATTGTCATGGTCGCAAAAACAAAGATATCGGCTTCAAATCTGGCAGAAACAGAAATACAAATAATTCTACAAATAAGTCCCTGCCTGCATGTTTGTCAATCCTTCTGTCCATCTGTGTAAAGTCTGTAGCAAATATTCTCATGACCATAAAAATGAAAATATCGGCTTCAACTTTGACTGAAGGTGGACAGACATGACGGAATCGAATCGATCCTTTCACTCATGTATATAATGCGTATACTTTAAATGCTTTTTGACACACTTCAACTATTATTTAACAAATATAACATACTCCCATTGTGGTAGCTATAAAAATCTACTTCATTCCCTTTCCGTAACAAAAAATTCCATCATCTGAGGTTTGATAGGAACGATTGGATAGATACAAATTGCAATAAAAGTAGAGTGAATTATATTGTGAATATATATTACATTTCACCTTTTTTCGTACATTCATTCAGGTGCAATTTGTTATTAAATCTTTTTGCAGTTAGTGAACGTTAATATGTGCAGCAATGAAAGGCAATTAAAAAATACTTTAATATATTATTTGTCACAATGATATGAAATAATTTCAGTAAGAATGCAATAAGAACATTTATCGTCATAACTATATTTTACACGACATACCACAAAATTTTACAAATGTGTCAGAAACACAAACAAAGATTAACTTCTAGAGAGATGATAAGAAGGAAAGTATAAGCATTCAGATTAGAGTTAATTTTAAAAGTATTGATTACAATGTTTCAATCTTAAGAATTTATATCACTTTTTGCGATTTCACTTATTCGTTTATTTCACTTATTTTTCTGCATTCTTTTCTCTCTATTCACGATATTACGTTAAAAAAGCGTTGTGGATAACTTGTTTTATTTACACTTATATGCTATTGAAAGAAAACTATTACGCTTGTTTTGCTTCATGGCATTTACGCCCAGACCACGATATTTGCTATAATAAATTGAATAGTGTTTGAAAATAAATTTTGCCAGAGCCATGCAACCAGGAAACAAGTGTTTTTGTTTCGTAAAATGAGTTTAACATCAAACACAATAAGTTTTTGTGGTTAAGCACATCTTTCGTTCTAAGAAACTTTTGTGAAATTTTATCATCATCATCACTCGATACAAAGGGGAAATAAACGATTTATATTAGATTGAAAATATATTTTATTAAATTCTCTCTCAAAAAAAAAAACTTCACAATTTCCTGGGAAAACTGAAGAAAGGCTTTGAAATTAAAGTGAAAATTATTTGTAAAAAATAAAAAAAAAATAAAAAGTATTTATAATAATTTGAAAAAATTTGCCATCGAGCCATTTCGAATTCGAAATTTTTTTTTTTGAAGGACGACAATAATGTGTTATGGGGAAGATATAAATCAATACCTAAAATAGATTTAAAAAAAAAAATAAATTAAATTAAAACTGACTTTTTTAATATCAAAAGCGAACTTTTAATATCGATTTCCACGAAATGTTCTCATTTTGCTTTGCAATACCAGCACCACCTGTCGGTGGAGGAACGAAAGTTTCAGAGGGATTAACTGGCATGAGCAATAAAACAGAACACTAAACGAATGACATATAAATTTCATTGATAAGATCTTTTATAGGACTCGTAAATAAAATTAAAAGCCATAATGCAAAATGATTATAAAAAAGACGAAGAAGAATGCCTAGGGAGGAATACAATCATTACGTATATCTGTCGAGAGTCAAAATCTAATACAGTTACAGGGTTAGATCTACAGTGCTATTTACCGCGGTTCGAAAGAAAAGTGTTATCAGGAGATCAGTTGAAAAACCCAGAAAACTATTGAAATCGAGAAGATGGTCAAATAAAAGAGAAATCTGCGAATTCCCTCAGACGAACTAATAGACATAAGTTTACTAGAACTTGCTATAAGAAAATCTCTATGAAATAATATCATAATATATGATAAAATGTAAAATAAGTTCAGATATTCCTGCTTAGGTAGTACTTCTTTACATCGACAAATACTCTCCAATTGAGACCAATAAAACAAGTTATTCTCTACTTAGGCACTATTATTCTACATCCACAAATATCCACCAATTGAGACCAAAAACAACAAAAAAAACATATTCAAAAAGTACGAGACTTTTTCTTTCCCCTTTAGTAGAATTATTTGGCAAATTAGAAAATTATGCATAATAAAATTGAATAATAAAATCAAAAAAGTTATATTTTGTTACTTCTGTGATATTAAAATTTTTAGCGTTTGTGAATGAAAGCCGGAAGGAACGCTCTATTATAATACTTTACAGTATAACTTCTTCAATTTTGCAATTTCAAGAATACCTTGTCAAGTTTAACTAAGCCAAGTTAATTTTGAAACGGTTTTCCATCATTCTCATGAAAAAAAATAGAGACATATGATATGGGTGCCCAGATATTTGAAGGGAACGAAAGATTCGACTGTTTACCCAACAGGACGAAAACCAAAGGACTATGATAGATCCGGAGACTTTCTGTAGCATATCAAGAAGCCACATGAAGAATCTGGCATCGCAATGGGTACAGAAAAGATTAGAAAGGCATTGGAAAAAAAGCGGCAGGCAAACAGATTTATAAAACCTTCCAGCACAAAGCACATACTGCTAGAGCTATGAATGAGCGGCTTACGACTGGCCACAGTCGGCTATAAGATCACAACCTGGAAAATATTGATATCTTAGATACTGATTCTTACTGATTTCGGAACGAGCGACTTACGACTGGTCACGTGCTTCTATAAGGTCATGACTTGAAAAATATGGGTATCTTAGATTTTTACTGATTTTTCCCATCACATCCTGTAGAAATACAAGACCTCTAAGATTGCGTTTCTCATTGCCAAAACAATATAGAATAATAATAATTATTATTAATAATAATAATAATAATTAATAATTATTATTATTAATAATTATTATTATTATTATTTCCAGGGTGAACACAGAGATGTCGTTTCTAAGAAAAACTTTATGTTATTTTTAGAAAGCATCAAAATTTCATGTTATTTCGATTCATTGTTTGTAGCTTTAGTGAAGCTCTGTTTAAAATTTTCAAAACTGTGGAAAAATTGAAATTTGATGTATTGATTAAATATAGCTTTTGCATGAGAAAAAATACTTTCTAAACTCAGCTCTGTCTTGAGAAAAGCTATAGCAACTGTTTTCCATAAACATAAAAAAAAAACCGCCAAAATTATTCTCGATAATCGAAAAATTGAATTACGAGAGATAGCTGCTAATTTTTGCTTCTTAGTAACTTCGAGTAGATCATTTTTTATACCCACCACCCGAAGGTGTCGGTATAATTCATTTTGTCATTTGATTTGTAAGTATACTAGAAAGGAATTTGGGAGACACCATAAAGTATATATTCTTGATCAGGGCCAAATTTAGAATCGATTTAAGCATATCCGTCTATCTGTCTCTCCGTTTAATGTCTCTGGACAACATTCTCCAGAAATGAAAGCACTGGGTTCAAATTGGGCAGAAACATTGGAAGTTCTTTCAGTGCCACGCCCACCTATTACAGATATAATTTTTCCCGTTTTTTTTATGTAAATGTGGTGCGTATAAAAGATTCGGCACAGCCGAATAAAATTTTCTAACTTTCTAAACAAAGAATCAAGTTCAATGGATGGATTACGGATTGCAACTAATGATCCAGTATCCAATATAGAGGTTAACTTTTGCGCATATATTTCTTCCAGTCCCTATCGAAAACGTGAATATAAAAATAATTCTATTCGATTCGAATAATTTATCTAGAATTAGAAAGACATTTTGTAATTTTTGTGTATTCGTGTAAGGTAGTCAGCAAAAGGTGAGTTCTAAATTTTTAATTCTTAAATATTTTTATATTTAATATATATATATATATATATATATATAATACATGTGTATAATTTAAAAAAAAAATTTTTTTGATTAAAATAATTTCAATTCATAAAAATATCTAAAAGATATTATTATATATATAAAAGCAAACAAACAAAAAATATTTGATGAATATTTTCTGTATGAAATTAAATTATATTGAAAAAAAAGAAAACAAAATTTACTCAATTGTATGTACTGTTCGTGGTGAAGTAATAGCAAAATTTCCCTAAAGTATAATTAACGTCGGTTTGTTTATGTTAAAAAAAGAAAAAAGTCGAAACGTACGTTATGTAAAATATTTCATTATATTCAAAATAAACTGAAATTTTTGTTTAAAAATTATGAAAGCTATGTTTTATATAAAAATTATAAAAGCTTTTTAAACAAAGAAAACATATATTTATAGATTTATGTACATTTATAGAAGAAGTGTTTTCTAAAAATTCTAAAATCGCACGTTCGCTCGCGTGTTCGTTCTGTTTTATCGACTATAAAAGTATGAATTAAAGTCTCTGAGTCGGTCTCCATCGATCGATTGGGCGGTCGGTCGATCGCATTTTTTAAAGCTATTTGCATTTCGCACTGTTACAAACACTATGAGAAAATGTACTGAGAATCGATCTCACACAATATCACGAATAATTTACAAGTCTTCATTCAAAGCTTTGCAGTTTTATCTAAAATTGCTTATTGTCTATCATTATTTACCGTTGGTTGAAGATTTCTTTTTTTTTTTTCTTTTGAAGACCAAACAACTGTTCGTAAAGGCAATAATAGTGCACAACGTTTGCTATTTTATTTAACAGCGTGAAGAACTTTTAAACCGGTTTTATTTTAACATTTTTACTAGCGTGATAAACCAGGGAACCAGTTAAATTATTCCAATAATTCTCTTACTTTACTCCTTTTTTACTTTGATGCGCCAGTAAAGTTTTTTTTCCGTTATCACTATAAGAACATCTTGCAAACACGTCATGTACAGTGGTGGTGTTCCTCGTAGTCATATATATATGTATATATATTGACTGATACCAAGCCAAGCCAAGCCACTTATAGGAAATCATAAATACATGACTTTATGGTTTTGGTCGTTGGGCGCTTATTGCATTTGAAATGATGTAGCACTTTTAGTAGAGCAAAAAATAAAAGTTTAAGGTTTTTTTTGTTTGCATTTTTCTTTTTGTTTTTTTTTTCTTTTTTTTGTTTTGCTGCAATGCCTTTGTTTGTTTGTTTGGGGATAAACTACTTCTTCTCTTATAAAATGACTGCTCATTGATGTTAAAAGGGAATATAAAGCCTCAGGATAAACGATATGCGGTTGAAAATTGAAACATTTATGAAATTTACAATACAATCTGCAGAATGTTTTTTATTTTATATATAAAGTAATTAAGAAAATTATATTTGCTTTAGTAAATACTTATGCAGATCGTGATATTAATTATTTTAATAATCGTAACATATATTTTCTTAACGTTGAATATATCATCGATTTTTCGCCAATTTTCTCACATGGTTTGAGTTGATAGCTACATATAAATCTAATCGCATATAGTCAATATCTTGTATATCTCGTAAGTTATTGAAAAATATAAACTTTTTTCTAATTCTTTTAAATTAGGCCTTCTAGACATACCCCCTTACCTTTAAACGAGATCTATGATCGATCATTGTATGTATGGGTATGATGTTTATCATATATATCATATGGTATATATCATATATGATAGATATGATATATATATCATATATGATAGATATGATATATATATGATAAATACGTGATATATATGATGTATAGGATATATATGATAGATATGATATGTATATGATATATATAGTATATACTATATATGATATATACTATATATACCACATATATGATATATAATATATCGTATTTACATGATCTATATATCCATATCATATATATATATAAAATATTAGTTTGGGGAAAAAGAAATCCATTATTTTTATATGAATTTCAGGACTTTATTTAACATGCTTCGGAT
>KK351301.1:23328-35873 GCA_000671755.1 Glossina brevipalpis | reverse complement strand
AAAAAAAAAAAAAAAAAGCTGTAGAAACAGACCTTCATTGCATTGCAATAAAATATCTCTGTCTTAAGCTAACATTTCAACAGTTCAATATATATCGAAGAAAATTAAAGTTGTTACAGCCGTATGCATGTAATACCGCAAACTATTGCCGCAGTACTGTATATACTTGACATAATGCTTTTTTTTTGTTTTTTAAATGAATGGTGGATAAATAGATTTTATTGTTTTTTTTTTTTACACAGAAACCATGTCGTTGTCGTTGTCCTTCTGCTGACTTAACAAACATTGTTTTTGCACATTAAAACATTTCAATCGTGTGTGTGTGTGTGTGTGTGTGTATGTATGTATATATATATAAAACAGTGGGAATGTGCCTGGAAAAAAATCGAAAAAATGCAGTCAATGAAAATACAGTAAAAAAACACAAAAAAAAATCAGATTTAATCAGTGGTTAAACTCTGTTGACCAAGGCATTCATTTCTATCTACTGTGCATTTATATATATAACACACACACACATGTACATGTAATAAGGAAAGAAATAAGAGAGAGAGACACTGAATTCAGGTAAAATATAGATATTTTTACGTTTACAACTCAATTTCACATTGGGGTTGAATGGTTCAATGATGATTCCGCTAGCAAGAAACGACTTGTGTGTGTGTGTGTATATGTGTGTAATGTTAAGAAAATTGAATTAATATTAAATTATAAATATTTGCTGAGTATGAAGAAAACAAACACAATTCTCAACATATTGGACATATGTCTACAGGACACCACATGAAAGTTATTGTACATATACGTACCGTACGTACCATATACGTACCATTATGTTTATGTATTAATTTTATCATTCTGTTGGAAACATTTTAAATAGATCGAAAAGAAAGGATTTTTGATTACAATTAAAAATCGCAAATATTTTGGTATTCACTTGCTGCGCAGTGACAGTAATGAATCAGACAAATTAGAAAATTAATGGATTTAGAAGATCGGTTCAAAATACTTACTTAGCAGAATTAAGTGTTCTGAAAACTGTGTATACAGTGTTTAAGAAATATACAACAAAGAATATAGATCCCTATTGGTGGGCGGAATTACAAAAAAGGAGTAGAAAAGGGACGAGAAAACTAACCTGGTCTTAGGAGAAATCTCTAAGAAGGCTTCATGGTATATGTAGCTTCACGTTATATATATACAAATATACAAATATACAAATATACATATATATACTTATACACATACATACACATAGATGTGTGGGTGTGTATGTACGTATATATGTATATACATGCCTATATATATTAGGTCATATAAGTAGTCCCCGCGGTTTCTTACCACTAAACGTTGTTGACGCCTCTATATTAGTTGGAAGGAGTAATTTGCGCTTATAACGTCACCGGAGTAGTTCCCAAAACCGCCATATCTCTCCGGGCTCGTTTTATTATACGGAACCGAGCTTTGCGGTGCTGAAAATTTACAATATAATGAAATATGATATTGGACGATATGTTATATCTTCGCGGTTTTTTGCCACTAGATGGTATCGATGCCTATACATCTGGCAACACTTACCTAATTGTCTCCAACGAACATGTGCTTAAAAAGTGACATATCGGTGTAGATTTTTTGTGAAGATAATTTTCTAATTCTTTGGTTATATAAAAAGTTATATTGATTTGAAAATGAGTGAAATATTTAAAAAAATACGCTATGCAATACTTTCTCATCATAAAAAAGGTGAAAACGCTGCAGAAACTTTTGAAAAATTTCTTAAGTCTACCGTGGGAATGCTGTGAGTGAACGAAGGACCCAGGAGTGGTTTGCTTGATTCCCTTCCGGAAATTATGATGTCAAAGATGTACCTCGCTCTAATTGGCCATTCGCCCAAAAAGTCTATGAAATTTTGCAACCCGTGGAGTAAGACCGTCACGCAACCTGTCAGAAAGACCGCCACGCAACCTGTCAGGAAGACCGCCACTCAACCGGTCAGGAAATATTGCAGTGAACGAAGGACCCAGGAGCGGTTTGCTTGATTTCGTTCCGGAAATTTTGATGTCAAAGATGCGTCTCGCTCTGCTCGCCCATTCACTGAAAAGATCGATGAAATTTTGCATTTGGCGGAGCAAGACCGCCACTCAACCTATCAGGAAGACCGCCCCGCAACCTATCAGGAAGACCGCCACCCAACCTGTCAAGAAGACCGCAACGCAACCTATCAGGAAGACCACCACTCAGCCTGTCAGAAAAACCCCCACTCAACCTGTCAGTAAATATTGGAGGCTCTAAGCACCAACCATATGAGAGTTTAGAATCATTTGAGAAGAACGGGCTGTAAAAAAAGCGTGAAAATGTACCGCGAAAAAAACCGCGGAGAAGTAACGTATCACCCTACATATATCACTATATTATCACCGTACCAGAGCAACAGGAACATGGTTTTAAAAACTACACACCAGAGATCCTATAAGAAAATAAGATTTCAAAGCTATCTCGGGGTGACATTATAAAATTCTTAATTTGTTCGGTGGTCCTGCTTTAAGCGATTTTGGATAGATTTACTTTCAAATAAAATTTGATTTAGTTTATCCTAACCTAATAATAGATTTGCTTAGACTTTTTTCTATTCTATTCTTTATTAATTGAGGAGGCTCCTGAAATCTATAAAGAGTCTTGGACGAAAAGTCAGACATATATACTGTTCGTTTAGAAGCTTACATTATATATGAATATTATGTAATCGGAACATGCGATTAATTTGAATAAATTTGTTTTCCCTTTGAAACGAATCTCAGATATCATTCATATAGTAACTAACAGTGGGCGTGGCAAGTCATATCAGAGCTATTTTTCAAACTCAATTTTAATAACTGATTTTTTCTATCGATATTTTCCATGTATTTGTAGAAGTTACTAACAAATAATATTTTCGAATCGGTTTGATTTAGAAATTTTTCAGAAATTTACAGAAATAGGTCACATGTCTATGGAAAGAATTATCTTCATATCCAAATTCTTTTTTCTTCTATACCTAAAAATAAGAACACATATAAGTTAAAAGTAAATTTTTTTCTTTTCACCGTCTGCGAGAAGTCGTACTCTCCAAATGGCAGATATATAGGTGGAAGGATACCCGAACAAAGTGATAAGCTGAAAAGCAAACGAATTGATAAACAAAGTGTTCGAGCAAAAGAAGAAGTAAATAAAGGAATAGACGGGCACACGAACGGAAGCGTTTTTTTTTTTTATCAATTTTACAAACTTCATAACAAACTTAAAAGTTTCCCAGGGCTCAAACGATAACTCAGCACGTAGCGTATATATATATATATATATATATATGTAAATTGAAAATTGTAACTGAAAATTAGAAACATCCACTACTGGTTTAATATCCTCCTTATTTACATTTTAACGTACGTTTTATTTGCATTGTAGTAGTAGCGAGCTTTATATGAACATATGCAAATGTATATATATATATATAATGTTTAGATCCGCATAATGTGCAGATGATGACAACATTTACAGATCGAAAGAGTAAACAAAGAATAAAGGCGACGGATGGTGGCGGCTGGATAGTGGTATCTCTGGTTATTTTACGGCCAATTGTCAGAATACCAGTTGTTTGGTGTTACTATGGTTTTGGTTATCCAGATATTGGCTTACAAGCGAACTAATACGGATACAATGGGTGAGAGTAGACAAGCTTAACATGCATTTTAAAAATACACCGTCAGCACAATGTCCATACATTGGACGCTTTTGGTTAAGCAAACAAAAAAAAAAAAAAAGCAGAGGCGAAAGCTATTTAAAATTAAAAATACGAGAGAACATAAATATACCAACAACATCTGCAGTTAACATTGGTTTTGTATAAATTTAATAATTTTCTGACCATAATAAGAATTAAAAAGTAACGGATAACCAAGTGAAACAACACACGCATACAAATATGCATGTATATATATGTATATATATATATATATATATGTATATAAACATGAATTACATGCGTACACTAATTAGCAAAATAAACACGTGTTTCATAGCAATATGAAAAGAAAAAAATAATAATAATTTATATCAAGTTTGTGGAAATGTAACGATTTTAGTTTTATTTTAAACCTAAATAATGAAAAATAAATCCCGTTAAATATAAAACAAAAAAAAGAAAACTAAAATATTCGACCTGATTTGAGAAATTTGTTTAATTTATTTATAAGTTCGCAAAAATATATCTAACACATACATTGGCAGTCATTACAAGCTGAACAAATAACAGATGATTGGTATAAAAGAATTCCATGTGTGTTGTGCTCGATTATGTTAATTGTAAATTAAAAGCTGTAAAATGCCAATACCTTTCACACTTGGCCAATAATTCAACGCATAAATTTTACTATTTAGGACAAATGACATAAACAAAATATTCATTTAAAAATACTTGTTTGCTGCTATCAAGACATAAATATAAAAACAAAATTTTATTATTTTTTTTTTTCTCTAAAATTAATTTGAATTGTTCAAATGTTACAAATCAATCCCAATCCCAATCAATTCAAATATTTTATATGAGTTTTTTTAATCAGCAACGTTGTTTGACAAGCTGTGAGGAAAATCGAAAGGATGATGCATCCTATGGAAAGTAAATGCTGCCCACGTCTATAGTATCAATTTCAAGGTTAAAAATAGTCAATCAACCTCGAGTCAGAAACATTTTCGAAAATATGTAGCATCGAAGCCGCACCAAACTTTCACTCATTTTGATTGAAGAGATTTTTCGGCTATTTCTCTTGGATTGGATGCCATAATCATTTAGTTATAAATATATTTAATTATTTAATCATTTAATTATTTAGTTAATTAATAATTTAATAATTTATTTATTTAATTATTCTATTATTCAATCATTTAATTATATAAATATTTAAATACTTATTCATTTAATTATTTCGTTATTTACTATATTATTTATATAATTAATGAATTAATAATTTAATTAGTTACTTGTTTAGTTATTTATTAGTTTAGTTATGTATTTATTTAACTATTTATAAAATTATTCTACATTTCTATTTATAATATTATTTAATTATTTAATTATATAAATATTTAATTACTTCTTCATTCAATTATTGAATTATTTAGTTATTTATTTATTTAGTGATGTATTTATTTAATTATTTAATTATTTCGCTACTTAATTATTTAGGTATTTAATATTTTAATTATTTAATTCTTTGCTTTTTTCTCATACATATTCCGTTGGATGAAAAAGAGTCTTATCACTCAAAATCATGTTTTTTGAAATTTTTGTAGTAGAAAACAGTTGCTTATGTTTGAAGTTTAATTATAATACTGTAAATCCAGAAAATATACATGTTTGGCTTTAGAGCTTTTGCTTTTGTAAAGCTTAAAGGCTTTAGCTTTACTTTTCGGGATACTGCAAAATTTTGTACCCGAGACAACCGTCAAGGTACTTTAGCGTGCTGAAAAGCTAAAATAATAAAGAAAAAATATTTAGGAACTCTTTATGTAAATATTTAGGATCTATATATATACATATATATGTGTGTGTAAGTGTGTGTGTTTTGTCTTTTGCTATCCTGGAAATGAAAACCTTTCGAAGTACCACTAGCCCAGTAACGTGCACTATTCGTCACCAATGGCGCCTACGTACTAAACATGCCTCCTACAAACTCTTCGTTTACCGCTGTCCTCCACGGGACGACCACTAGTTATTGCTTCACGAAGACTGATTTCATTTCGTACGTTGTTTCTGGTGGGACAGACTCACAGACTCCCGTACTGGCTTCCTCTTCTCTCCATCCGCTGCCTCTCTAGTGTTCGCAGCTGTCGGAGCGACACGAACTCGTTCAATAGGTTCCAGACGTCAGAGTTTTTGCTGTTTTCCCTGCACAGCTCATGAAATCACCACCTAGATCGACCGTGGGGCAAAAATCTTGAATAGCGTAACATTACGCGTTCGCCGTCCTCCACGGTACGACTCAGCTCGGGCATTTTGGCTAGCTGTCGTAATCGAACCTGTAGAAGTAAGTTCGGAAGCAGCTATGATCGCTTAGAAACTGTGTCGCGTACCTCAGAATGCCGTCTTTCCGTCCAAAACGACATATTCGGGAAAAGGAAGACCGTCCGTTTGCCGCTCTTTCCTAGCGCGTTTGCCATTTGTTGGTTGAGGTCAAGTATTGTCATGCTTGCTTGTCATGCTTGCTTGTGATGCTTGCTTGTCATGCTTGCTTGTCATGCTTGCTTGTCATGCTTGCTTGTCATGCTTGCTTGTCATGCTTGCTTGTCATGCTTGGCTTGCTTAATTTGTTGCTCGGCATGCTTGCTTGGCAGCCTTGGCTTGCTTGGCTTATGAAAAGTGCGTCTTGGACAACTCCGGCAACAAAAACTCCAAAGGCATTTAGNTATTTATTTAATTATTTAATTATTTCGCTACTTAATTATTTAGGTATTTAATATTTTAATTATTTAATTCTTTGCTTTTTTCTCATACATATTCCGTTGGATGAAAAAGAGTCTTATCACTCAAAATCATGTTTTTTGAAATTTTTGTAGTAGAAAACAGTTGCTTATGTTTGAAGTTTAATTATAATACTGTAAATCCAGAAAATATACATGTTTGGCTTTAGAGCTTTTGCTTTTGTAAAGCTTAAAGGCTTTAGCTTTACTTTTCGGGATACTGCAAAATTTTGTACCCGAGACAACCGTCAAGGTACTTTAGCGTGCTGAAAAGCTAAAATAATAAAGAAAAAATATTTAGGAACTCTTTATGTAAATATTTAGGATCTATATATATACATATATATGTGTGTGTAAGTGTGTGTGTTTTGTCTTTTGCTATCCTGGAAATGAAAACCTTTCGAAGTACCACTAGCCCAGTAACGTGCACTATTCGTCACCAATGGCGCCTACGTACTAAACATGCCTCCTACAAACTCTTCGTTTACCGCTGTCCTCCACGGGACGACCACTAGTTATTGCTTCACGAAGACTGATTTCATTTCGTACGTTGTTTCTGGTGGGACAGACTCACAGACTCCCGTACTGGCTTCCTCTTCTCTCCATCCGCTGCCTCTCTAGTGTTCGCAGCTGTCGGAGCGACACGAACTCGTTCAATAGGTTCCAGACGTCAGAGTTTTTGCTGTTTTCCCTGCACAGCTCATGAAATCACCACCTAGATCGACCGTGGGGCAAAAATCTTGAATAGCGTAACATTACGCGTTCGCCGTCCTCCACGGTACGACTCAGCTCGGGCATTTTGGCTAGCTGTCGTAATCGAACCTGTAGAAGTAAGTTCGGAAGCAGCTATGATCGCTTAGAAACTGTGTCGCGTACCTCAGAATGCCGTCTTTCCGTCCAAAACGACATATTCGGGAAAAGGAAGACCGTCCGTTTGCCGCTCTTTCCTAGCGCGTTTGCCATTTGTTGGTTGAGGTCAAGTATTGTCATGCTTGCTTGTCATGCTTGCTTGTGATGCTTGCTTGTCATGCTTGCTTGTCATGCTTGCTTGTCATGCTTGCTTGTCATGCTTGCTTGTCATGCTTGCTTTTCATGGTTGCTTGTCATGCTTGGCTTGCTTAATTTGTTGCTCGGCATGCTTGCTTGGCAGCCTTGGCTTGCTTGGCTTATGAAAAGTGCGTCTTGGACAACTCCGGCAACAAAAACTCCAAAGGCATTTAGCTTATATTACTAGCGCACCGATTTTGTTACCGCTATTCTGTGGCATCACATTGTATCTTTAAAGCTTGATTTGTTTCTTCGTAGCACTTTTTTCGCACGTGTACGGGCATTCATATAAAAGCTCATATTATATAATTTGCTTTAAAACAATCTTATGTTCAACATAACAATTTTATAATCACATTGACTTCACGCAGCTTATAGTTACAACATGCTATCGTAGGAAAATAGCACAAATTAAAAAAAAAATTGTAAAACACTAATAATCTGAGGTTACTGTTGACATATCCTCTGATATAAGTCTGTAACCAATTATTCATTCTCACTGCACTGTAACATGGATAATATTGTTTTGCACATGAACTCGATCCTAAGTGAAAGTAACAGTTGTTATGGTTGGTTAGTAACTGCGTGGACGCAAACATGTTTGCGTAAGTAAGAGTTCATCGCAAAAAATCTTTACTTTATTTTAATGAAACACAATTGATTTTTTTTTTGGTGAAAATTAATAAATTTAAAGTTGTGAAATAAACATTGTCACTGGCGAAGTTTCTTAGTAATTCATTATTCGGCAGTCTTTGCAAAAAACAAAAAAGACACAAGACCAAAAGTACCAGGCAGATATGTAATAAAAGGAAATCGCTGATAAACAATTCAGTTACCAGGTGAGCTGGAAAGTTCGTAGGCTAAGATAGAAAAATTTTTTTTTTGATAGAATTTGATTCTGTTATTCAATATAGTTTATACAGGTCTCTTTTGAAGGTTAGGGCTAATTAAAAATCATATGGATTTAATACTAGTAGCGCCATTTATATGTCAGCCTACGAACATTTCAGCTCAACTGTTAAATAAAATCCATGATTTCGGGATATATACAAACACCAAGAATGATCTTCTTTGTCGTTAAGGGAACCAAACATTTCCAGACTAATGAGAAGAAATGGATTTCGTATAAAAAAAGAAGACAAAAGCTCAGCAATCTCAAGCATTTGATTGACGTAACTTGTTCTTATGTATTAGGAAGGATACGAGTTAAGCATATAGTTTAGACTTTATCCTTTTAAGTGTTTGGCAAATGAAAAACAAGGGTATTTAATAGTCAGTATAAAGCTTGATGAAATTGAAGCATTAGTGACCTTCGAAGTAGTGCCCATTTAAGTCGCGACAAACTCATTGTATACACAGTTGTTTAAAGGATAATTTATGAGTAGTGAGTTGAATTTGTGTTATATTGTTTCCCGATATTTTTCAAATCTCTTTTCCGGAAAATTGTGACAATTTCTATTGAAATCTAAAATTCTTACTCATGACGAAAATCAAAGAGTTAGAAATCTGTTTGATTTTAAAGTTCGACCAGTGGCTGGATACAGTATGGAATGTCTTCAAATGGCGCATAATTTTCTAGGGCCCATCTAACCATCAATTTCCTTATAGGGTTTAAGAGCATTTGAACCAAGATTAATTTTATAGAGCGGAAATGGAGAACGATTTCTTGAATGAGGAGTTTCGAAAATCTACCAAAACATTGCAATATATTTTAGTTAAAGAAAAAATTTTTTATTTCTTTACTATAAAATATAGAATAAAATTTAAAAATATTTATTTTGATCCTCATATATATGTAAATAAATTTACAGCCAATGATTGAAGACACGCGAAAACCAAGACCATATACATCTTTATTGGTATTTTTACCAACTCTATCTCAATCGAATTTGAGTTGAATTCTTCCTTCCAACTCCATCACAATCGAATTTGAGTTGAATCCTTTCTTCCTTTCTTTTCTCCCATTGCCAACGGTTTTATCATTTTTATACTTAAACACATAAACTCTACATTACTTTGCGTTAATATTTTCCTAATGAATTTCAATTTAAGCGCTCATTTGTCGTAATAAGATTGAAATTGTATCTTTGGAGGCTACTCTTTTATATACTTATTTTATGGCATTACTTCAATTGTCACTTTATACACAAAGTTTTCTTGCTATAGTGAAAATTTTATGAAGGCCCCAACAGTGTTTTTTGAATAAACTGTAATGTTTAACTAATAACCAAAGAAAAAAAAAAAGAAAAAGATTCGCAAACTTTAGTTCTCTTTACAATCCTTTGGATTCCATTAAAAGCAATTTTACATTTATTGTGCGGTATAATGATTGCAAGCAGAAAGTGTGTATTTCTGACTTGGTTTGTTTATAAATGGAAGTTCCTTAGTAAAGAAATTTTACAAATTTTAGTTTTGATTACTTTTCTAAACTTTGCTTTTATTGTTTCATTTTTAATAATTATAAGAAAAAATATTTACTGTTTTTTTTTTTTTTTTTTTTTTTGTAAAATATGATAGTAAATGACTTGGAAACCATACAGACAGACGTACGTACAAACGGTCTAGCATAAATTAGCTATTTGTCTGTCACCCTTACATCTAACCAAGGAAATCCTTCAAGCCCAAATAACATGAGCCGGAAAGATAAACTTTAATTTAAAGTAAATGATCTTTGAAATAATATTTTTTCACTAATTGATCTTGATTTCGAAAATTCTTCTTCTCTTCTGAACAAATGAACTACCAGAGCAATGCTATGCGATGCCGAATGGAGCATTCGATGCATGCAAAAAATGCTATCATATGGTAAATAGCACGTAGAATATTTTGAAAAAAAAAAACAAGAGTGAAACCTTCCAACGCTAAGAATTTCTTTTCTTTGATTCCGTTCTTGATCGAAGTAAAGTCCCGGCGAAGCAAGGTTGTGTAGCTTTTCACCTGTCTTCTGGAAACACCCAAAAATTTAAATGGAAAGTTAAAACCTGACTTATATAACACTAAACATCTATTACAATAAAATAAGATAGAATAAAAATCGTATTCAAATTTTTTATATATACATCCTCACGAACCAAAAAAGCGGTCAGGAAAATCTTAACGCCCTGTTATGTCAAGCCGTTTTCAGCATATTAAAAATTCTACAAATGACACATGTGAAGGATAATATATCATAAAGGAAAATAAAGAGATCTGGAGTAAACTTTTTTCTCGCAAATTTTTATACTCATCGTTAAAATTGGTAATTCTACATTTTCGTATCTTTCCGCCGATTTTCTTTGTTCATCATTTTTGAAAAGTCGAAACTATTTCTGACACGTATCTTGCGACTAAGCATCTTCAACGTAAATTTCTCAAAATATTCGATATAATTAACTTTTCTGCGAGTGCAAGCGAAAAATTACCGCTACCCGTGAGTACACTTACTTTTTACTAACTACTACTTTTTGTAAACAACTTTCCAATTTATTCACTTGTTGATGGCGTAACAAAATATCAAACCTTCATACTACATACTTTACTGGCACGCCACCGGTTTCTCAAAACCATATATCATACTAGCGGACATACGCACATCCGAGAATCATTTAAAATTTTAATAAAAAGTATGGTTGCGCTGCTATACTTCCACAACACTCTACAGAACTATACAGCAGAGGAAAAAAAACTGTGATTTACAGCCTATAGCCGATAAAAGCGAAATAAATATTTCGTGTGGGTCAACTAAAATCGACCAATCGACCAACTATGTTTTGAAATTTCAGATTAAAACTTCGATTAGAAGAAAAGGCGAACATAACTTGCTTACTTGCTTGGTTGTTTATATGCACTTTATAAAGGACTTTGCGTGTTGCATGTCAAATAGTAGCAATAATTTAATTTTTTTGCTTTTGTAAATATCGTACAAAAGTTAGTTTGTTCCTTACAGTTCTTTACTTTTGCGTTTAAATATATTTCCGGGAACGCACTAACCGGAATAGTTTTGACAATGAACCATAAAGTCTTTTTGGCAATGATATAATCCTCGAAAGGATATGGTATATACTTTATGTTCTCTTCATTGCGATTAAGTTTCAGCGCATACCCTGGTGCCTGGATAGCGTGTGTATAATTAACAGGTATAAAATATGCCGGAAGTCATAAAGATTCGACTTAAAACGACTTACATCTCTTTTTTTACATGACATTCGTCGGGTCTATGAGTAAATAAATGTTTTTATTTTATTCTATTTACAAAAGACTTAATATCATTGCAAAACACTTTTCTAATTAAAGAAACTAATTTAAATTGTTTCTCAAATGATTTTTTCCTTCCCAGTTTTTTTTTTTTTAGTCAAATCAACACTTTCCGCTCATTTTTGAATGTTTTTCATAGAAGACTTCATTCTTTATTGAAATTGACCATGAAGCAGGATTTCATGATAGAATACATATAAATATACATATGTATATAAATATATATATAAGAACCATATATAAATATATATAAGAAATTTGAAGCGATAGTCATAATTTTCCATAAACTCGTTCACATTAATCATATTTAACATTATTCTTCGATTTGTTTCCTCGTTTGACGTCAAATTTGTTTTCATTCTTTCCTTTCCTTGCTTGTCATGCCACATTTATGATGCTCCGTATATATATTAATATATATTTTATAATTATTTCATATATTAACAAATAATTTTCAGTAAAAAAAAAAAATAATAGTTAAATAAAATAGTTTTTTAAAGTTTGATGTCTTAGCGACTAAAATTGACACATAAGTTCGTGTCAAATGCATTACAATTTGCTTTAGTATTGAAAAATTCTCAACACAATCAATATCTAACAAAGTCGCATTTTAACGTAGATGATCCATACACGTGGGTTCAAATCTCATTGCTTTTCATAAAAATGAAAACACACTAACAAAACCGATAGCCTTAGCTGCTAGTATTCTCATCTCTAGTCTAAAAGTTAATTTCATTAGTCTAGAATATAATAATAATAATAATAATAATAAT
>KK351301.1:0-22675 GCA_000671755.1 Glossina brevipalpis | reverse complement strand
ATATGAGAGACTAGAGAGAGAGAGTGACAAAGAGCGTATTAATGAACGGATCACTACACACATCGTAAAATTCACTCAATATTGCAAATACTTAGTAAATATATTCCGCATTTTTTCACAAAAATCTATTGATAAACCCGTGAAACCAGAAAATAATAAACTAAATACCTTTTGTTATCTTAGAGACCGCGTGTGTGAATGTGAAAATATAAGTATAAATAGAAAAATATCATACAAAAAACAACCTCAAGTGCGCATAAATAATGCAAACTAACGAAAAAATATTGGTATCAAATAATGTTTTGTTTCTTTCTGATGAACACATACACAATACAGTCTCGTTTTCGTCTTGCTTTTTATTTTTTTGACTTAAAATGTATATATTTGCATTACTGTAGCATAAATAATTTATATGCTGAGTTAAGTGCATATTGTGTTAGTGTGCAAATTTGTTAAATCTGCATAAAACGCATAAGGTTTATAGTATTTTCCATACTATTGTTGTTGTACTAGTAGTAGTTAATTTAAAATTTTTTCACATAAAATTTATTTGTTTTGCACATTTCATCGTTTTATATTTAATCTAAACTATGTTTTGGTTTTTATTTCTCGCATTGCATGTAAACAAGACTGATTATTCACTTGCATAAATATTATTTTAAGGTAATTGATTTAAAAAAAAAAAGCAATAAATAATACATTTTGTGTAAAGGTTTTTACCCTTAAATGAAAAAAAATCTATACGGGAAATATTGATTCCAATAAAATATATTGCGGTTGTCCTAAGACACCCCTGAAAGTGGTGGTATCATCTGTAGCGAAGTTTTATAAGTTGGAAAAAAACAAAAATTAAAATGAATTAAAAATAAATAGATTCCGAGATCTTGATTGCAGGTTTTCAAAGTCAATTTATGTTAATCGGCGAAAGGATCCTAGATTAGATAGACTGTAGGTTTTCAAGCGTGCAGCGATGGGCTCGAATGTTCTACTTGGCGAAATTATATCCCACAATATGCAACTTCTCGAGCAATGTGACGTGATCCTTTAGAAGTATTCCCAAATAAAGGAAATCTGGCCATAATCACTCTCACACCTTGTATGATACTTTACCAGTCTGCTCTTCGATAGAACTGCCCTTCCTTACAACAGCTTAAATATTCTCTCCGACTATACATAATCTGGACTAAAGTCCATTCTTGTTCTCTGTAATTTAGTTTGCTGTCATAAGCAGTAAATCGTAGTAGTAAACAGTAGAGATCGACATGGGGAAACTCTATTCGAGTTCAGGCAGCTGACTTCAAATAAAAAGTTGAAAAATTGGCAAAGCCAATTATGGGGATAAAACTAAGATGAGAGAAGAAGATGATTTCCTTTCTAATAAAAATTTATATTTATATTTATTTTATATTATTTTTATAGATAATATATTTTACACTCTTCTCTTGTATCTGTTTCAACCTATTGTGCATTAGCGGATAAGCTTGAGTACAGTAGGAAGCTAACTAATCTTGCATTTCACATTGCATTAAAGAAAAATGAATTTTAAAACTGTATTATAATTTTCAAAAATTAATTCATATTTATTTTCGTGTGTAACCCGTATTAATACTCACAAAATGATATGCAGTAAAGCCTATTTTTAAATCAGACAGGTGCAAGATAATTACAATACACAATAATCACAATAATCGTATTAATTATTAATTTTTATATATTGTTTATCATGTTCCTTTTTATTAATATATGCGCAATAAATGAAAACAAGATAAACATATATATACGTAATTACAAAAAAAAAAAAAAAAATTAAAGGGTTATATTTGCCATAAAGCGGACCGCGGACATATTTAATTTAAAGTCGCTACTACAAAACAAAAAAAAACAAGTAGGAAAATTATATTCGGCTACGCTGAACTTTTTATACCTACCACCTTATCTTAAAACAAAGGGAAAGGAACTAAGTAGGTGGGCATGAGAGATCGTTCCTATTTTTATGGAATAGGATGGAAATTTTTATTTTGCAATCTACGAGCACTGAACGAAAGAACCAGAAAACGGACGTGTTTTTTAGCTTATTTTATATTGTAGGCGTGGTCTGTGATCGAATTGGCCCATTTTCATTTTCCTATGGTTTTACCAAATTCTAAGTCGAAATCTTCATTTTTGCGACCAACAGAAAGAGAAGGACAGACGGACAGATGGATACCTTTAGATGGATTCTGAATTTCATACTGATCGATAATATAGAAACTTTATTTGGTCTCTGAAGCATCTTTCTTAATGTTAGAAAAGTTTTCAAAGGAAAAAATTTAATTTCAATATTCTATTACATCAAATGGGCGTGGTCGAACCTTTCCATTTTTGCAAAAGGGCTAGCTGGGATAGCCAGCGCAATACTTGTGGAGATTTTTATAGATCTATCTGCCATGGTTTATGAGTAATGAGCACAACACACAATTTGGTTTTGCTTGCGAAACCAGAGGTCTTCTCAATCTACGTCGTACTATGGGCGTGTTCTTTAATCGATTTGAATCATTTTCAATATCAACCTACGTACAATAATTTCGAATTTTCTACCGAATTTGAAGCCGATGTATACATTTTTGCGACCAGAAAAGTGTTTACACGGAGGAACGGACGGACAGACGGACATGCTTAAATCGATTCAAGAAATTTTAATGCTAAACAAAAATATAAATACTTTGTAAGGGCTATGAAGCTTCCTTTTACAAATGACAAACAAAATGAGAATATGTATGTATCCCTCCACCCACCCCCTGCCCGCTTTGGCGGTAGGTATAAAAATTTTTCCCCATAGAAATAAAAAATTTTGTGTCCTTCGTATCTTGCAAATCGATATGAAGAGTAAGCGCTTCTTGCAAATATATTCAAGTTTATTTCAGTTTATTAGACTCAACTATGACCGAGTTTCTAAGAAACGCCCCTAGCAAGTCAGTACACTTGAGTTCAAATCTAATTGCGGTAGAGTTTTTCATAACACAAATACATTAAAATAATACATACACTAACGATCCAAAAGCCTATGTTGTTAATGCTCTATAGACTTATCTAGTCCAAGAAATAAATTCATTAGTCTAGAGAATATAATAATAATTATACACGATATGATTTGGTTTCTAAATGTCAAGCAATTTCTTCCTGATTGATACTAAGTACACAAGCAAATTAAATGTTTCTAGCGCCTGGGTATTTTCTCATAAATTATTAATAGTCTTGATAGGCATGCAGATCAGAATCCATTTACTATTATATAGGATTTACTTCTCTTCAACAACAACAAATACCTAATGAGCGCAAGTCCTTAGAACTTAATGGATTTTTTACCAGACAGATGTGAGATTTTTTTATTTAGCAATGAGTTAATTAATCCATTAATTGACTTAAAGTATTAAATTTTCTTTTACAAAATAAACAAAATTCCCTACAAATACCCTTAATAGAGGTGTTAATGTTTATTACACATGTGCCTTCTACCTATATAAATAAATATATACCTATGCCTACAAATAGACATTTGTGTGATTAGTTTGCAAATATTCGCTGAAGCAATGAAAATGCCAGCTCTTGTTAATTTGTAAATAAACATAAATTTCAATAATATCGACAGCAATAGTATTAAGAACATACATAGCACCGTTTGCTCTATACTACATATTACAATAACCTTTATTGTGAATGTATCAACTTTGTCCTGTCTCACTCTTTCTCTCTCTAGTCGCTCTAGTCGTTTGATGGAATTATTTTTCATACTAAGTGTTTGAGAGTATGTATTGAATAATAATATAATTATTCGTTTACACATTGCAACACATACGTTTGCACTTTCCCTTTATCACAATAAGTATGCGTTCGTTTCTATAGGTAGCAACTGTAAGTACACGTGCGCAACCAAAGAGAAAGAGAGATTTTGTGATTGAGGAGAAGTCATCTATTGACTATCGTATACATAAGCAATTAGCGTATATGTAAAATCAGCTCATTTATCACATTAACACGTGCATTTTGTGTCTACACTAACCCGCAAAGCTTTGTATGTGTAATTTTACACGAATGCATACTATGTGTGTTTTTGCATAGACGACATTCATTCCTCCATATGTTTTTAGGACAGGATGTTGTATAATATACGTAAATTTAAAACCTCAACGCACAATCAATTGTAAATTGAAATTGTTTGAATACAGAAAACCGCAATAATTCAATAGCTTTTGTCAGTCAATGCAATATAAATATGCTGATTTTGAAATTCTCTTCATACGAATCTGTATTTGCATGTAACCTCGTAAAGCGATGTATACGATTTGTATCTTAATTAAAAAATTGTAAACGAAGGAACTAAACTATAGATTGAAAGCAAATTTTTGAATTATTATTAAAATACTTACTTAGAAAGTAATTAAATTAGAATAAACTATCATTTTTGTTGTTGTCGTTAAGAGGAAAACCACTGTAAAAATTAAAAAAAAGATTGTTTTTTTTTTCTTTTTTTGATAATAGAGCAGTTCTCATAAGGCATTCGATTGACAGACCCAGAGCGACCCAGAGCGGCCCAGAGCGCAATTGATGCCCAATTTAAATGTAACAAGAAATAAAATATATTCGAGTTTGCCGAACATTTTGTACCTATCATCCACCACCTTTATCTTAAAAAAAGCTAAAAGCAAACACTACAGTTTAATAGATGGGCGTGCCAAAATTTTTCTATTTTGATGGAATACCGTGGGAAATTTTGTATATGTTTATTGTGTAGGGTCGATGAGTAATGGGCAAAGCACCTAGAAAACAGAGGAGTTTATTTTGTAATGTAGGCGTGACATGCCACCCACTTTGAATATCAATCTACGTGCAAGGACTATCAACATTTTTAACAAATTTCAGTTTTTAATTTTTGGATCCAGATGAATTATTGCCATAAACATTACATAGATAGACAGATGGGCATGCGGGCATACTTGAATCTATTGAGTGTTGCACATACAATGACAAAGTGAATATACCCCGATCCTTAAGGGGTGAGTATAAAAAACCTTATTTGGAATTTTTTTGATTCTTCTTCTTCTGCTTCTTTTTTCCTTTCCCATTTTTTTTCGTAGCCTATTCTGTCGCATCCCATTGGCAAACTCGACAACGTACTTTTGTGTTATAAAAATATTTCATATATCAGGCGTACACATAACCTTCCACCGGCATATTATTGGTACTTATTTGTGCAAAAAGGTTTCGCCGGCGGTGATTTGTTTCTACAAATAAGTTTCTGCTGGCAGGCAGAAAATATATTTCTGTTCATCGCGGGACTTGTTTATACTACGAAGTTTCCGCCGGCAAGGCCTTTTTGGGAAAAAAGTTCCCGCTGGCAGTAACTTTTTTGTACAAATAAGTTTCTGTAGACAGGGACTTGTATAAATAAATTTTCGTCGAAATGGACTTATTTCTGCTTTTTTACACAAATAATTTTCCGCCGGCAGGGACTTAGTTGTACATATTTACATAAATAAATTTCTGCCGGCAGTCACTTGGTTGCACAAGTAAGTTTCCTCTGGCAGGAATTTATTTGTAGAGATAAGTTTCCGTCGATCGGTACCTATTTATACAACTAAACACCGCCAAGGACTTACTTCTATAATCATTTCCTGTACAGTTTCTGCTAAGTTTGAGGCCGATATCTTCGTTTTTGCGGCCAGGAGCATATTTACGATAGACGGACAGACGGACAGGCGGACAGAGGGGCACTCGGACAGTCGGACAGACGGACAGTCGGACAGACGGACAGTCGGACAGACGGACAGTCGGACAGACGGACAGTCGGACACACGGACAGTCGGACACACGGACAGCCGGACAGATGTACATGCTTTAATCTATTCTAAATTTAATGCTAATGGAGAATATATATACTTTGTGGGTTCTCTGAAGCCTCCTTCTGGGCATTACAAACAAAATGACAAAATGCTCCTCAACTTCGGCAGTGGGTAGAAAAACACTACTTAAGCCAAGGTCTAAAAGGGTCAAAAAAAAGATAAAGATGAATAAGAGCAACTCCAAGATATGCTGAGTTGTTGCATAATTCGAACTTCTTCGCTTATGCTCATCATTATTAATCTTGCGCTCAGTATGCTAACAATCCACAATGTGAATAGATTAATTTAATTAGTCCTAAGTAATCAATAAATTCAAAAAGTTCAAAACGTTTAGTAAAATTAGAGTTGCCACAATTCGAGATACGATCGTCGCGACCTTAGCTTCAGGACAAGTCATAATTACTGGGACTATTGGGTTATTTGAAATAAGTCGTTCTTAATGTCAACAATGATAATGATAATGAATCAGGTTGATATTACTCTCGTTGTTCTCAAGTTATTGTTGACTTTTATTTCAATTGTTGAGTTTTTTATTGCTCTTGCTGTTGTTGTCATCGTAGCTGAAGTGGCAACCGTTCTCGTTTATGTTGTTTTTTATTGTTGTTATCGTTGTTATTATTATTGCTATTGATTGTGTTGCTTCTATTTCTTGTTTTTTTTTTATTATTTTCTTTCATATTATTATTGTTGTTGTTATATCGATCTCTAGATTGCTATTGTCATAAGAAGTTTATATGTGAGTTTCGTGCAGTTGTGATGAAGATAATTTTTTCTTCTTTTTTTTATATATTTAAAGTTTTTCAATTTATAACAGTTTATCAAGCTGATTAGACACAAAGACTGACAAGATGATATTATTACCATTTTGAGCGCTTGCCTTCTAAGTACCCATGATTTAATAATTATGATAAAATTTTTAACGATAATTTGCAAAAAAAAAAACTTATTTAATTAAATTTAATGCACAAGGCAGAAGACGATGTTATTGCAGCAACAATATTTTTTTAAAAAAGTGTGAAGTTATATTTAAACATAACTAGCAAAGTCACAAACCCAAAATTGTTAACAGAGTCATGTTAAGCGACTCGAGCGAACAGGTGAATGAGCAAATTGATGGAAAAGGCAAACGGAATGACAAAAAACCCAAAAAGTGTAAACAAGCTGAAAATTAACGGAAATCAGATAGAAAAGAGGAGAATATATGAAAAAGACAGAAACTTGTCTGCAAAAATATATGACAGAAAACATAGATAAAGAGAAGTCATGAAAAGACAAATAGCGGAAAAAGGGAATAGGAAAAGATTTGACGGAAATCAATCGAAAGTGAATAAATGTGTGTGTAAAATGAGATAAATACAATGTAAGGTAACATCCATTCGAGTGATAACTGGAAAAGATGAAAAAGAAAATATATTGGAAAACGGATAAAAAGAAAAACGAATGAAAAAATGAAAAAAGAAAGGAAGGTAAGCGAGGAACGGCAAAACAATTGAAAATGAGTAAATGAAGATTAAGAAGAAGTATATGAAGAATGAAAATGAAGAACGGAGAAGCTATAAAGAAAGACTTGGAAAAAAGGTAAGCGAAGAATGACAAAGCAATTGAAAATGAATGAAAAATTGAAGAGGATTAAAAAGAAGGATATGAAGGATGAAAATGAAGAACGGAAAATCTAAGGAAAAAGGCTTGAAAAGACCGTTGAAAAGAAAAGCAGAAGAAAGTCGAGTTAACGAAGAATGGTAAGAAAGATGATGAAAAATGAAAGGAAAGTAAGCGAGGAATGGTAAAGCAATTGAAAATGAGTAAAAGTTTGAAGAGGATTAAGAAGAAGAATGTAAAGGATAAACCTGAAAGAGAAGAAACCTATAAAGAGTGGCTTGAAAAGACCTTTGGACCGAAAAGTAAAAGAAAGGCGCGTTAATGAAGAACGGTAAGAAAGGATGAAAGAGGAAAAGAAGGTGAGCGAGGAATAGCGAAGCAATTAAAAATGATTGAAGGAATTAAGAGGGTTAAGAAGAAGGATATGATGGGTAAGCACAAACAACGGAAAACCTATGGAGAAAGCCTTCAAAAAATCGCTGAATAGAAAAGCAGAAGAAAGGCGAGTTAACGAAGAACGCTAAAAAGGTTGATGAAAAAAGAAAAAAAGGTAAGCGAGAAATGGAAAAGCAATTGAAAATGAGTAAAAGTTTGAAGAGGATTAAGAAGAAGAATGTAAATGATAAGCCTGAAAGACAGCAAACCTACAAAGAAAAAAGTCTGGACAGAAAAGCAAAAGAATGGCGCGTTAATGAAGACTAGTAAGAAAGATGACGAAAAAAGAAAAGAAGGTAAACAAAGAATGGCAAAGCAATTGAAACTGAATGAAAAGTTGAAGAGAATTAAGAAGAAGAAGATATGAAGACTGAAAATGAAGAACGGCTTGAAAAGACCTTTGGACAGAAAAGGAAAAGAAAGGCGCGTTAATGAAGAATGGTAAGAAGGACGATCAAAAAAGAAAGGAAAGTAAGCGAGGAATGGTAAAGCAATTGAAAATGAATGAAAATTTTAAGAGGATTAAGAAGAAGAATGTAAAGGATAAACCTGAAAGAGAGGAAACTTATAAAGAGTGGCTTGAGAAGACCTTTGGACAGAAAAGCAAAAGAAAGCCGTATTAATGAAGAATTGCAAGAAAGGACGAAAAGGGTAGAGTGGAAGGAGACAGTAAAAGACCATAGACGAGGCGGAAAACAAGAGAGAAAAATGTATTAAAAGTTATATTCAAAAACAGAAGGTAGAATAGATAGAGAGATTTATAAAAAAATTTATGACAAACAAAACGTTTGTAATTAAGTCGGATTAATATCTTGCAAGATAAGGAAGATAGATCGAGAAACTTACAAAAAAAAAACTACGACAAACAAAACATTTGTAGTTAAACCGGATTAATATCTTACTTATACATTCATAAACTTTTCAATAAATATTTCTATTTTGTTAGAAGCAAAGTTTGTGTTGTTGTTAGTAAATTTATGGTACCTTACGTATCTGTACATAAACATTGCATTCTATGGGAACTCTTAAAAAAAAAACGTATAACTTTTTATGATTTCCCTTTTTGTTTCTTTCAGTAAATACTCTGTATATAAGCACATATTAACTACAGTGCCTTTCGAAAGAAGACTTGCTATTGAATTTTTATGCGTATGTATTTACTATATGATGTCTCCATTACTTTCTCTCTTTATTTTCTCTCATCGCTTTAAGAAATATTTTTTGTTCTTGAACATTACTTTCATTCATTGATAGCAGAAGAGAAGAAAGTTAATGTTTTAAAAATAACGTTGAGATTTTTTTATACCTATTTGCTATGTGCGTGTTTGTGTGTGTGCGCGCTTTTGTATGTGCATGTGTGTATCATCTTTTCATCTTTAACTTCTCCATCGTTAATATTGAATAAAAATTTTTACAACATTGTATATGTTGTTATTGTTGTTCTTCTTGTTGTTGTTGCTTTATTTATGTATCAACTTTAAAGTATATATTAGTTTATTATGCTACTGATATCGTATCGTATCGTTGCTTTTATTGTTTATTGCTTGTTTATAAAATGTGAAACGAAGCGAATTCTATAACAGTTCTAGTGAATAGCAGCGATGTTTAAAGTTATGATTATTGAATCCTCTGTACCTTTATGCTTTTTCCTGCACTTCAGTGAGAAGAAGGGGAAGTTTGTGCAAGTACGTACACAAAGAAAAATGCGAATAAATTGCTTCCTTTTTAAAAATTATATTAACTTCAAATACAAACAAGTAAAAAAAATAAAATAAAATAAAATAAAATAAAGCAAAACTACAGAAAAAGCTTTTAATTCGAGTGCTTTAAAGTATTGCTTTGCGTTTAGGTAATGAGATCAAGCAAGAAAATATAAAAAATAAAAATAAAAAATATGTGGAAAAAATGCTTTAGACATCTATTTAATATTCATTCCGTGCAACTAAGTAAATATTATTATTGAAACAGAAAATCGGTATAAAAAATATAATAATAAACGAATAAATCATTAAGGGGGGAAAACCCTATCGGAAAATGAACAAATTTTATTTTATATTATTTTATTTTTTTTTTTTTTTTGCTTAGTAGATATTTCGAACCCTAAGAGTTTATCATGTAACTCTTTGATAGTCACTTACTACGTTAAGATACAACTTTGCAGGAAATTGTGGTGGTAAATATTAATGTTTCGTTTAATTCTGGTTCCTGAATCGGGTCATCGGATCCAGGAGTTCTGTCTGTCTTTTCCTAATTCCTTCTACAATTAAACTGCCGTTTTATTCGGTCTTCAATATAATTTTTAATCTGACATTGTTAATATGAGATACAATCCAATTCCTTATAATTCTATGTCCTCCCCTCAGTATTTTGTATCCTACTAGAAAAAGTACAAAAGCCCACACCTCAAGACCCTCAGAAAATCGGATGTATATGGATAAAATAACATACACACAACATAAAATAACATTCGCCAGAGTTGCCCTTCTCCTGTACTACTCAACTTACAGCTTATGGCGGTAACATATACAGTATTCTATCTAAATGGTATGGATTTACAAACTTAGGGAAGGATAATATGGATCAAAACGAGATCCCGACTTTGGTCCTTACAAAGTTTTCGTTTTTTATACTCAATATTAATGCACATTTCTAAAGTGACACCAATTTTCGTGTCAATTTTGGTATCACTTTCCAATTTGCATTAGCACTGAGCATAAAAAACGAATAATTATCTCCACAATCTCTTACATAGTGGTATTTTAAGGTGGCGAGTGACTGACAAGAAGTTACCTTATTAACCCCCAGGGTTCGAAATTGATTCAATGATAACTTCACACCAAACTTCATGCACGTATTATCAATGCTTTTGTCAAATTTAAAACTCGACGGACATGCCTAGATTGATTCAGATCTTGATACTAGTCATAAATGGCTGTACAATGTAGAACCTCTGATGTTCCGTTGTGAGCGTTACAAACGTTTTCAAAATATGAAAATTTCTATAGATTTTCCTCAAATGGGTCAAGTCTATGTATATAATGCTCGTATTGCAGACGATGCTTAATACAACACAATTGCTAACGAGCCAACCGCTTATTATGAAACATCTAAACAATTAGCTAGAGAACCGCCACCAGCGCACAGATCGGCAACCGCTTTACCACCTACAGTAGTAGTGTCACATCCGGCTGCAAGCAGTCAATTTATAGCATCTGTGCAGCCACCATCAACTGCAATGCAGACATCCAGTACTTCTGGTGTATCCGGTATATTCGACGGTAAATACAAATGAAAACTTCATTTTGCAAAATTTAGAATTATTCAAGAGAAATCACAGATACATTTTGAATGCCTTTTATTACCAAGCTAATACACAGCAGCAACCCTTGCTTACGAAACATTTCTCAAGGAATTCATCACGGAATTATGACTGTTGCATGCGAATCCTTTACAGGACATCTTACAGATGAAATAAATGAAGTTTATTAAGTTTGATCGAGATCGCCTCGAAACATTTATGTGATTCAATAATCATACTTTTCTCGTTTTTAACGCGAATTCTTTTTAATTGACCTAAGGAAACTACTTCAATGCTAAAGAGTCTGCGCAGATGCGCTCGCTCCGATTTATAAGTTTGTTTGATGGTATCTTCTTGTTTTACAAATATGATAAATATATGATATGACAGATACACGATATGAGAAATATATGATATGAGAAATATATGATATGATAAATATATGATATGACAGATACACGATATGAGAAATATATGATATGACAGATATACAATATGAGAAATATATGATATGACAAATATATGATATGATAAACATATGATTTGACAAATGTATGATATGATGAATATATGATATGACAAATATATGATATGATAAATATATGATATGACAAATATATGATATGACAAATGTATGGTATGACAAATATGATAGATTGAAACAAATCCAATGATGATTTTTGGCAAGAACATTGATTGATTTGGTAGCAAGGACACCTTCATAAGATTTCTTATCTAATTATAAATTTTAGGCTGATGAAGGAATGCGACTCTCCCACTGAATATTATATGATTTTTTAATGCATAAGGCTCTCATATGGTCCCATAGCAATCATTTGCATATCCTTTAATAAAATTACAAAAAGTTATGTTTCAAACAAATTATTCCCACAATTTATAAAAAAAAAGTAGTATGAGAGAAAGGATATTAGAAACAATTAATTATTTTGTGTAAGCTTAGTAAGCAATAGTTTGTTACCAAATGAGAAATGAAAGGAAAAAAAGGAGAAAAGCAAACCAAAAGCATTTATAAAACCGTTATATTAGGTGTATAAATTAATTCTGTGCATTTTTTTTTAAAATTCAATTTTAGTAAAAAAAAACTTATACAAAACTTAATAATCGAATTCTTGGGCTGGGTTTCTACAGACAGACAGACATAAGTGAACCTTCACTGCCTTTAAGATTAAAATTTTCGGCACGAAATTTCGCAAACCATTTCTAATTGTTTTATAGTCTACTGGTATGAGGTCCGAAATCGTGTGCTCGTTTTGGTCTACATTTAGACTTTATCATCCTTTAATTTATGGTAGTTTTAAGCATTCAACCTTACAAGTTACTTAGGTTATTCTATTCTTCAACCGCTGCAATTTCTACTAGTCTACATTAGATTCATAATCCATTCAGAGTTTCGAAGCCGTAAGCTTATGATTATATTATTGAATGGGAATTATCATCACAATTGAAGTAGCAACAGCTGATTTCGAAGGTGGATTATATTGATTGGAAGCGCCAATGCGGTTGAGGGCTAGGTAAGGAAGAAGAAGAAGAGGACTTTTTCTTCCCTTTTACTTGCTGATAATCACGTAAAATAAAACTAATTTGTAGTCCGAAGATTGATAATATCTATGAGGATTCGATAGTTGAATTGTAGTCATGGATAAATAATGACATCGACTGACTAGATCTTTTCTTTTTTATAATATTAATAATGGAGTAATTATATGAGGATAAGAATAAGTTGGAATGAAGATCAAAGTTCAAATAAAATCGAATTGTATTCCTTTCCTTAATTTGAAAACGTTTGCTTTGCTTTAACAACTTACAGGAAGTTAATTTAGAAGATTATAATAATTACCCCATAGAGCCCTGGGCAAGACCGACGAGACTTACCCAGAGCTTAGGCGAAGGATTTACATGAATTATTCCGTAGAGGAAAATTCATTCTTTACACTGCATTTTCGCCCCTAAGCCAATTTAATCAATCGAGTAGCTCCAGCTACCTTTTTTTTCGGTTGAAACAAAATAATGAGCAGTGCCCTTGTGGATCATCCATCCCTCTTTTCACTCTTTAATATACATACAATTGATAGCCTGTAACTAATTAAAACTTATACCATACAAACGTGAAATGTCAAAGCTATCCATACCTTTAATTTCGTAAGAAATAAATCCATCGTCAGGTACGCGTTTTGTAAAGAAACTAATTTTAATTATTTGTAGACCTAATATAGATTAAGTAAAAAGTCATTTTTCTTTTGTTCTGAAGGTTTTCGAAAATAGAAAAAGTGAATACAAAAGAACTCAAAAAGCGTAAAATAACAAAAACAAAAAAAAATAAAAAAAAAAACGAAAGCAAAACTTAAGGGGATTGTGCTTAACATTTTTTACCTGTAAAGGTAAATATTGTGGTACATCAAGAATGTCAGTAGAGCGTAAAGCCAGCCAATTAGAAAATCAAGGTACACTTCTGCTCAACCTAAAAGGGTTTTCTTTAAAGCAGATAATCAAAGTAAAAATAAGTGAAATACGGAAACCCAAATTACCTGTGAAAGTTAATTGTAAAGATCAATCCATTTTAGAAACGTTTACGTGATCCAACATGCGGTTTATTCACTTATGGAACACATAGATATGAAATGTTTCGTAAATCCATAAATTACTATAAATTTCAGTTCGTCTATTTTGGCCAAGAGATTATGTAACTCTCTATACGTTTATGTGCGGTTGTGTAGGGCTTCAAAGTACAAAGTTTGTGTACGCATGAATGAGAATGTTTCCTTCTCGTCTAATAGAATCTGTTAATTTGCTTTTATTTCTTTTTTCACAAACATTGTAATAAATAAAGGGGAGCTTTATTTATTTTCTTGTAGTTCTCTTTCACTTTATTTTCTTTATTTGTATTTAACCTGCACTTGGTTTTGGCAATTTTCCTTTCAACGTTTCAATGTTTCAATCATTAAATAAAAGTAACAACATTTTTAAGATCGTTACGGTTATAATTATCTTAAGTCTTTTTCGGTTTAATTTATTTTTTGATAATATAGTCTTACTTTCATTCTAATTTACTTAAGTGATATATGGATAATGTTCCAACAATGTTCCAATAATGTTTCAAGCAAATTATTATTTATTGAGTTATTATCCACGTATATATAAAGAAATTTACAAAACATTATTTAAAAAGGGTCGAAGAACTAGATCATATGTGCTGTTGAACTTGTTGATGTAATAATTAGAAATGCCACGTAATGTAATTTGTAAGTGTAAGATGCATAAACTAGATGAGCAAAAGTAGCATAATTAGGTGTAATCTAGGTATCAAGAGCTCCAGAGCTCGAAGAGAGAGGCGGATTCTTAAGATCATGTTTCTCCTCGAACAATAAAGAATCGCCTCAAGGGGTCCGTTGAAATTTTCGAATTCGGGCATTCGGATAGATAGTGACCAACGGAAAGGAAATCATTAAAAAAAGAACATCTGGCAGGTTCAGTATGTTCATAGTAATACCTGACATTGAATGTAGTGTTATTTACTTTAAGGCGGTCTAAGAAAATGCAGTCAGCTCGAGAGAGAAGGTTATTGTAATCCCGCCTATCGATAGATTGATTGACCCAAGAAACACTTCAGAATGATTCCAACAGTCTAGATTAAAAGTTGCGCTAATCAATCTATACGGCAAAGTGATTACGTTAGGTATTGAGAGCGAACTAGATATATTAGACTGGTACAGGGTACGTCTGGCAACCTCTTCCGCCTGCCCGTTGTTGTCATTTCCGACATAGGAGAGTGTCCAAAGTATTTTAACATTTTGTCAGTATATTAAAGGAAAACGCAATCAAGAATGAAGACGATAAGGCTTATCAGAAAATTCGTAGTATTTCCGGTGAAAATGCTTTAGCAGAATCAGCACCACGCAAGTGATTTCGTCTCCTCCATTCTGAAAATTTCAATGTTAAAATGGATCGATCGGGGTCAGGTGTTTCTAAAATCGGTGACTTCAAACTACATGATCAAACATTGCCCGCAAAACAGAATAGCAAATCACAAAATCGCAGGACAGAACAGAACAGAAATTTGGGAATCATTGCTAATGCGAAGCGAAAAACAACAAATTTAATACCGATCAAGAGTATGCGAATGTATGCTCTGAAGCATCTTTCTTGGTGTTGCAAAAGCTTTTACCAAAAAATTGAATTTCAATATTTTATAATATCGAGTATTCGCGGCCGATTCTTTCCATTTTTACACAGGATAGATAGGGCCAATTTTGGAAATTTATTGTAGATATATCCCAATTTTTTTTCCTTCGAAAACAGAGAGGGTTTCGGTGTACCTTGTACTGTTCTTTGCCCGATTTGTCCAATTTTTAATACCAATCTGCATGAAAGAACTTCCAATGTTTCCGCCTCATTTGAAGCCGATATCTTCATTGTTACGATCAGAAAGATGTTCGCAATGGACATTATGGACAGAAAGACGGACAGGCAGAAAGACAGGCAGACCGACAGGCAGACAGACGGATGGACGGACAGAAAGAAGGAAGGACGGACAGAAGGACGGACAGACAGAAGAACGCACGGACAGAAGGACGAACGGACAGATATTCGGACAGACAGACGGATAGACAGACAGACGGACAGACATTCAGACAGATAGAGAGACGGACAGATATTCGGACAGACAGACGGTCATTTTTAAATCGATTCTAAACTTTGGGCTGATTAAGAAGATATATTTTATAGGACTTCTGGAGTTCCTTTCTGGTGCATATTAAAATTTTTTAAGGAATCACTATCAATACGTGTTAGTAATGAAAGTTTAGGTTCAATTTATAATTTTTTTTTTCGTTCTTCGTTTTGTAATGAATTTTCTTTTATTCCCCCCTCCCCCCGCCGGTTTCGTAAAGATAATTTGAAATTTATGGTATAAATGTTCTTGAAAGAAAAACTTACCCAAATTCCAAAGCCACAAAAAACAAAAATTGTTGTTGTTTGTCAATCTATATTATTACTATAACAGTTTCTGTCTTTCGGTATTTCTTAGGAAATAATAAGTGTTTTAATATTATATGTTAGATACTTTCGTACTTTGTTTTCGGATTTGTGTTGGTTTTGTGGTTTTGAATGAAAATGAACTGTTAAGTTATATTACACAATACCTGCAAATATAGGTCAAACTATTATATAATCTTAAAGTTGTGGTTTTAATATTTAAAATTATTCTTAGAATGTTTTCATAAAAACATTTTTACCCACAATTCGCATCTATTTAGTGGTGATATTTAAAAGATATTAATTGATTCTTACTAATATGAACTTTGAACTTAGAGAGATACGAAAAGTTGCAAAATGTATCCGTTACATAAATGCAAAAAAAGCACGGACGATAGTACGTATTATTACGAATGCTTTATAATGATTTATGGTGAAAACATTTTTATATAATTATTATTCAAATACATGTCTCAAGATAGGTAATAGGCAATCTTCAAAAAAATTTATGGTTTCAAGGCATCTTGATTGGGCCAAAAAAGGGAACAGTATATACGGAAGTCTGTTTCGTCCCGAATTGTTTGAACAGAATTGAATTGAATTCTCTAGAGGGTATAATGGGCCCATTCCCTATATATGAAATTTGTGCTGGCATACTACTGGTCGAAATTATCCTAACGTTAGGAGAATACATGGAACATAATAACTCTTTATTTTCTAGAAGTGAATGTAGTAAAAATTTCAAAAAGCATCTTCGCCAAAAATCATCATTTCATTGTTAACTTAAAATAGTTAAAGTATTCGTAATCGTAATTAAAAAAATAAGGTGAATATTTCGTTCAAACTTCACCGAAGCCGTGAATTCATAAAACTGCCTTTTATTCCTACTTTTTTTTTTTAGTAAGACTCCTCTTTGACTCCTCTTTTATGTTAATATATTCAATTGCTGCAGAGTTACATGCAAGCGTACAATAAGAAAGTTTTTTGATGTTTACTATATCCGTCAAAAAATGATTTTTGGTTACTCGGACGTTATGAAACGCATCGTATATTTACTGGCTTTTGAGTGTGTCTGCATTATCTTACTTGATTGAAGCAATATTTTCTCTTCCTTTTTTACTTTTCGTAACGAGCACATAACATATAATTATATCCTACATTACTTGCAGTGCGAAGTATATTAAAAGTAAGCGAAGATATGTAACACAGTCAAACGGACTTAAGATAGACCTATTTTGTATAATATAAATTATATTGATTTAAACTTATCTGTCTATCTGTCATGCCAATCTATAGATTACAATTTTTGAGACATTTTGATGAAATTTGATAAACTCACATATCTTGCTCAAGGACGAACCGTATTGAATTTGGATGGGATCGGACTGCTTGAACTTATCTATCTATCTGTCATTTTCATACCTGTCCGTATACGCTTTTGTCCAAATTGTAAGTTGCAAATTTTTGAAACATTTTAACGAAATTTGATAAACTCACGTGTTTTTCGATAAAGAAGGAACCGCATTAAAAATAGATTGGATCGGAGTGCTTGTACACTTCTGTCTGCCATTCTGACATCTGACCGTATACGTTTTCGTCCAAACTAAGAGTTGCAAATTTTTAAAACATTTGGACGAAAGTTGATAAGCTCACATGTTGTGCCTCAAGGACGAACCGTATTGAAAGTAGATTGGATCGGACTGCTTATGCGATCTTTACCCACAAAACATATTATTTTGGAAAAATCATTGTACGAAAAATATGGCAATTTTGAAAATTTGTCAGCAAAAATCATTAAGTAATCGTATTTCGATATTCTAAATTGATTTGAAAAATTTAGATCAGTTAGATCAATTTTTTAATCTTCTTTCATAAAACTATTTTTATTCCTTATTTTCATTGTATGACAAAAACACGTTTAATTTTAAATTACTCTTGTGAAGAACGGGTCTATAGAAGTAACGTAAAAATGACAAGAGTTGATTATACCAAATTTAGATTAAATTGATCTAATTTTTGAAGCCGACCTCATATAAGAACTTCCATGAAACGCAATGGCTTTATATGGAAACAAGACATCATTTTTGATATGTCATCATGAAAATAAATACAAACCGATAAAGGTAATTTGACATAAAAGTTAATAATTTAGACCAAATTGGTCTATTTTTTAATACGTCCCCGTATAAGGATTACCATGAGATGTATGCTTTTATATAGAAACGAGGAATAATTTTTGATATTTTATCGTGAAAATAAATGCAAATCAATAAAAGTAATTTGACATAAAAGTTAATTTTACAAAATTTAGACCAAATTGGTCTATTTTTTGAATCTGACCCCATATAATAACTGCCATGAGATGTATGCTTTTATATACATAAACGAGGTATAATTTGTGGTATTTTATCATGAGAATAAATGCAAATGCGCGAAGTGAAATATAGTGTAGAGTATCTAATTATCGACCTGACCGATTAAAATGCGTTTACTTGTTTTAATTAAAAGATCTTTTAAATAGATTTCCATGTAAATACATTTATACCTTCCGCTCTTTTTGTAAGATTCATTTACACTTCCATGAAAGTATGTTATGTAATTTATACACTCAACTATAAAAAGAACTCGTACATCAAAACGGATACATAGTTATAATATTATTTATATACAATGTAAAGCAATGTAACCACAATTGCTAGATTAAATTGATATCAATTGTAATGAAATAATGTAATTAACGGTATTGTTTAGTAGTAGTTCGAGTTATTATCATCTCAACCGAAATATTGTTACATATTCTAATGTGTATTCTTATCTATAAAGAGATATAGTTTAATAGAGAAAACAAGAAAGAAGTTTTAAAGTCTTTAAGGAAACACATATTAATATAACATTTGAACTAATGATGCTTGAATTGTAACAATGTAGGCTTTTTCAGTTGACAAAAAAATATATAAAATAAACAAGTAGGAAAATTATGTTTGACTGTGCCGGATCTTCTATACCCACTGCCTTTATCTTAAAAAAAGGTTAAAAAAAAATTCTAAATTTTGATATGTGGGCGTGACTGTTTTTTTCTTTTTTTATGGAATATCATGGAAATGTTTATCTGCAGTTTACGAATAATGAGTAAAACACGTAGAAAAAAGAGGTGTTTTCAGCTTGTTTCAGACTGTACACGTGACTCGGTACCGATTTGGCCCATTTTGAATATTAACCTACGTGCAAGAACTTTTTTTTTATTTTTGCCGCCAGGCAAATGTTTACCGCAGACATTACACAGACAGATGGATAGACGGACAGACGGATAGACGGATTTTGATGGAATTTGATGTTGATTGAGAATGTATAGTGTGTGGGGTCTCTGAAGTTTCCTTATGGGCATTACACAAATAAAATGACAAAATGAATATATCTCTCTCTTTCGGTGGGGGATATAAAAGCACCTGCACATTCGGCTTAGTAGTACGTGATTGAATGTATAAATACTATAAAACTTCAGAGATCCTTGATACGAATTATCAGTGCATGAATAAGTTCCGAGACATTGAAAAGTACATATTATATTGAAGAACACTATGATTTCTCTATGTTGAAATAACATCAAAGTAGAAGATTCATTGAGGTTTGGCGAAACTCAGTAAGGTTTGGCGAAACTCACTAAGGTTTGGTGAAACTCACTAAGCTTTGGCGAAACTCAGCAAGGTTTGGCGAAACTCAGTAAGGTTTGACGAAACTCATTAAGGTTTGGCGAAACTCAGTAAGGTTTGGCGAAACTCACTAAGCTTTGGCGAAACTCAGTAAGGTTTGGCGAAACTCAGTAAGGTTTGACGAAACTCATTAAGGTTTGGCGAAACTCAGTAAGGTTTGACGAAACTCATTAAGGTTTGGCGAAAATCATTAAGGTTTGGCGAAACTCATTAAGGTTTGGCGAAACTCATTAAGGTTTGGTGAAACTCACTAAGCTTTGGCGAAAGTCAGTAAGGTTTGGCGAAACTCAGTAAGGTTTGACGAAACTCATTAAGGTTTGGCGAAACTCAGTAAGTTTTGACGAAACTCATTAAGGCTTGGCGAAAATCATTAAGGTTTGGTGAAACTCTTTAAGGTATCACGAAACTCATTATGGTTTGGCGAGACTCATTAAAGATTGGCGAAACTCATTAAAGTTTGGCGAAACTCATTAAGGTTTGCTGAAACTCTTTAAGGTTTGGCGAAACTCATTATGGTTTGGCGAAACTCATTAACGTTTGACGAAACTCTTTAAGATTTGGCGAAATTATTTGCCTTTTTTTCTAACTAAACGAGATATAAATTCTTTCCTTTTTTCTTCTTCTAACTTGACGTATGCGCTACATTATTTTTTCCTTCCAACTTAAAATAAATACGGTTAAGTTTACTCTTTTATTCTAGTCCTTAGTTTCAAGGTTCATTTCGGTACTTGCTATTCGAACTCCATTCTCTGGACTCCGAAGGTGCAATCAAAGATTAAATTATATTTTATTCATCGATGTGTTGCGGAATTCATACAACTTCGAAGACTTGGAGGCTTAACTTTCCTTTTAACATTATCCGTCTAATATTAGCCACAAGTCCATATACGAATTATTATAACACTCGATTTTTTTTATAAACTTTAAATTGCTTTTGGGTATTTATATGGAAACTTCAAACCGATATTATGGGCGCTTGCATGCATACAATCGTACTGAAATATAAGTACGTGAAGGCTTAGAGAGTATAGCACGACAAGTTAAGTGTATTAGGTCTATATTAAACACAGTGGAAGCCATCATTTTTTTTTTACTTAATAGTCTTCCCGATATCGATTTCAAATAGGACTTGTTTTTTTTTTTTTTTGTCCCCTATGCATGGGAATATAAGCGCGGTCTCAATGTGTTTTCAGCCGAAGCAAATGATTCCCTTAAACTTGAAAGAAATTCCTTAATGAATGAAACTACAAACACAACTTTCATTTTCCTTTAAGCTCGTCCGATAATTCAGTTAAATTGAAAATATATATTTTTAAAAATTTTATTTTTATAATGTAATTGTAAAACTTTGAAGAGAATTGCAATATTCGGGAAAACTGAACAAAATTTGTTTTTTTTTTAAATTTTTTATTGTTATTTGTGGTCGCATTGATTGTTTTCAACGAAAGCAGACATGTTACGTAAAAAAAAAAAACAAAGCAATCCTCGATGAAAACCATTAAAATGTAATTATAATTACGTTCCCATTGTTCTATACGTCTTTATTTATTTTTTTTTTTTTGCTTTTTTTTTCCTTTTTCGTTGGCTTTTTTTTCTTTCTTTACTGGAATCGTGCGTGAAGAGTGAGAGCAAGTGGTCATATTTCTGTTTTGTATGTACTTGTGGCACTGAATCTATTATGGTATTGTTAGGGTTTTCTGTTTTATAGTCATTAAGAAGTGAAAACATGGTTGCCTTTGTTTGAATCCATAAAAGTCTTTGGTATGCGGATGTTGACAATGACACCTCTGTGCTATAAGCGTACAACACATACCAGTATGCGCATGCACATGCACTGTGTATGTGTGTGTACATGAATTCCGCTTTAAATGTTTCTTACGGAAGAAAGCACTTGATTATATACACATGTGTGTGCGGGGGAGTAGTGTCCTTATCTTTACAATTTCAAATGTTACGTTTGAGCTTTTATAACCTAATGACTTTTAATGCTAACTGGTGTTAAAAAACAATGTCCTTTAACGATGACACTAAGCTATGAGTGTAAAGAAGAAAAAGCAAAAAAAAAACAAACAAACAAACAAACAAACAAATAGGAAAGAATTCTGAGGTCCACAGGCAGGTGAAAATAAAACAAATCAAAAAAAAAACGCACTTGTAAAAGTGAAAATAAGCCAGACTGTCTGCAACTCGTTTTCAAAAGCACATTTCTTCTAAAGCAGTAGCGTTTTCAAAATATTTCATTTGAGATATGCTTTTAAAATAAAAATATTTTTATTTATTATTATTATTTATTTAATAAAATTGCACACAAAAATTAAATTTTATATAATTGAAGAAAAAGAAGCCCTAGCAACGAAGGTAATCGATTCACAAAAATATATATTCACTTCATATGTAGTGTAGAGGCAATTTAGCTTACCACACATATAAAGTGATGCTATAGGGTTGCCATCTTAGTATCTGACAGAGCTAATAAGTTTTTTCGATGAAATATTTAACTTAGACCTTCTTCAATATAATCATATTTCTAACTTTAATGGGAAATTCCTAAATCTGGGTTTTAGTTTGTAGTTTGCCTAAGAATCCAATTTGATATCAAAATTTCCGGAACATCATCGACCAAACCATTCCTGATGTTTAGCGCCTTCGCTATTTCTTGACAACTTGCGCGCCGGTCTTGCGTCAGCAGTTACAAAATTTCATGTTCATGGCGAGGCGCATCTTTGACATTAAAATTTCCGGAGAAGAATCGATTTTACCAT
>KK351300.1:223710-234550 GCA_000671755.1 Glossina brevipalpis | reverse complement strand
TTTTTTTTTTTTTTTTTTTTGCACTAAAGGGTGAGTTTTCAAAAGTTACCACTTAAGGTAAATTGTTAATCAACGGTTCGCTTCACGATCACTTGTTGATCAATATAATAATAATCAGGATATATTTGGGTCGAGTTTTGAAAGTGACTCTAATTAAAACCATTAAAAAGTGGATTTTATCTGCTTTTGCTTTCACTCTTTTTTCTTAAAAATCAAATATAAATCAAAGAGCTACTGTTCAAAGAGTTACTGTTCACCCTAAGGCGATTCTTTGATACTCATAATGTAATTGTAAGTATGTTGAGCATAAGGTTGTTAACATAAAATTTCAAGTTTTTAATATCTGGACGGAAGGTAAGATTTTAAATGCTAAGTGTTAGCCTTTTATCTCAATCTTGGTGGCAATTAAGTTCTCGCTCCAACATTAAACAATAGATGGACTGACGGATATACCTAAATCGAATGGTGATTTTAAGCCGACGAGAATTGTGCGTAGCTTAACTAGTTAACCGTGTATAAAGCGTAGAGACGCGTCTTTATTTTCGTGCGTTTGTCGTGTATAATAAAGAAGAATGAATGAAGTCCCTGGTCAAAGTGCTAAGATTCGAAATTATACCAAATCCTTACCTATGCGTGTCCCTACTACTGGGCAACATTCTGGCCAGCTCATAAATAGAGTTCAATATTTGATCTGTTCGTAGCTTTACCCCTATGTGAAGAAACGTCCGAAATAGTCCGAAATGGTCCGAAATGAATCCTCGAGAATTATAGGGGAAAATCTTCTACCTGAGGGTCGCTTTCGTCGTTATGGAAAAGGAATATCCCTTCTACAGGTTCTTTAGTGCAAACGGGCATTTTAAATACTGTATTGTAAATTTTTATGGTCCATCAAAACAATATCGAATATGGGAGCTTGGTTGGGACTGTATCATTGATTTTTCAAGTACGTTTTAATCCAAGCGGTAAGTCAATAGAATGGACTTTTTCGGATGTAAAGAGCTTAGCCAAAGATCCAAAATAAATCCATGGTGATCAAGCAGCCCATGAGAGATTGCAATTTGCAAGTACACTGCTTGAAGACTGCTCTCTTGACTGACCGCCGGATAGGGCCTTTCGGGGAGCATTGTGGTGGTTGTGAGATCTTAAATAGGAAAATACACTCATTAAAATGAAATTCTGGACTATAACTACCGGATATGATCTGGAAATAGTCGGAACTCCTTTTGACCAAAATTGTCGCACTACTTGTGTAAAACCTCGTTTAAGCTTTGCCGAAAAATCTATTCTAGGGTTTAAGTTAAACTCGAAGAGCAGGTATCCACGTAAAATTGCAAACCGAAACTGTTACATAAGTTCAATCTATTTAGATTTAAAGTTGAAATGATTTACTTAAATAAATTAATTTTGCCTAGTTCGATAATTTAATCTTTCTAAGCTGAATAATCTATCTAATATTTGTGGTCCCCGTTAATCTAATGTACTTCAGCAGGCATCAGTATAATCGATTTTGTTTTGTTAATCTAGTGTGTCCGATCGGGGTTAGTCTAGCTTGCTGCAGTTACTTCATTTACTAGCTTAAGCTAGCTAATCTAGTCTCCTCAATTCTGTATCCCTAAAGACTTAGCTATTATGGGTTGACAGATTCGTGAAAAGCCGAGCACATCGGCTAAGTAACAAAGATGTTTTGAAAATAATAACTTACCGATTACCGATAATTTGTTGAAACATTAAACGTTCTCATACACAGATTGGTATGGAAAATGGACCAAATCGGTTGAAGGACGCACCTTACAGTGAGAGGTAAACCGCGTACACTTTTGCTTTTAAGAGAAAGACAAAGTTGTTTTTTTTTTTGCCTATTACTCATCAACCATAGCAGAGAAATCTATGAAAATGTCCACATTTATCGAGCTAGCTATCTTCTAATATCAGTACAAAAATGGAACGAATCGACTACGACCACACTCGACGTAGTAGTAGAGTATTGAAGTTCAATTGTTTTGTAAAAACGTCTGTTACATCAAAAAAAGAAACTCCAGAGACCCTGTAAAGTGTATAATCAACCTAGGCGTGTCTGTCCTTCCATCTGTCCATCTTTGTCTGTTTATTTATTTTGCCATTCGGTACAATTAAGATCTGTAGTTCAAATTTGGCAGAAGCATTGAGAGTTATTGCATATACCTTGGTATGGAAATTAGGCCAAATCGGTTAAAGGACACGCACTACAGTATAATATAAGCCTCTGCTTTTGGCGGGTTTTGTTCATTACTCATAAACAATACAAGACAAATTTCCAAAGTGTTCTATGAAAATGGGAAAAATCTGTCACTCCGAACCAATATTATAGGGTATCAATATTTAATTTTTTCGACATATTTTTAAGAAGAACAATGACTATGATATAAAAGATTTTGGAATTTATCCTTCTTAGTTGTTTTTTCTATATTTTTTATATATAAATTTGTTGAAGTTTCGCCTTTGCAAGCAATGATAAGCGAAGAACGTCTAGCATAGCATCTATAGGTAGGTCTACAAAACTGCTAAAATGGCACATGAATTTAATTTTACGATATGAGCTTAACATGAAATTGATATCAACATACAAAAGTAATTAAATCCATTTGTTACACATAATTTACGAAATATTCAACTTTTAGAAAAAGCAAAATGATAATAATAATAATAATAATATTTTTTTGGCTATTTATAGTATGGTTTCTAAAGTGTCGGGTACGTAGTTTCCTACGCTATATACACACACTTGAGAAACACTTCTTATACGGACTGTGTTATAGATATTATGAAATTTTTTTCTTTGTAATTATTATAATTTACTTAGAAGAAATAAATAAATTTTTAAACTAAAAATAGTATGAGCACTAGGTACTAAGATTATGAACTTAATTTTCTTTTTGTTTTTCTTAAATGGCCTAAATGGTTGGTCTAGTCATTTTAATTACACTAAATATTTTATTGATATTATGCTTGTTACATACCTTTTTATAGCTCTCTTTCTCCAAATAATCTCTTTCTTTCTCTTCCTCGCATACAAGGCTGCAAAATGAGAGCGAAAATTTTTCCAAAAAAAAAAACACGACCAAAAGCGCGTATTTATCGTGATATTTGTAAAAAAAAAAAATAGCAAAAATAAACAAAACACGGCAGAATTAAAAAAAAAACAACACAACAGATAAATAAATAAAATTAAATATGATTTCCGTTGTGCTTTGCTAAGGCCGAGTAAAGGTGATAGATAGTAAATCGATTTTGTAGAGAGCGAGAGCAAGAGAGGAAGACAGAGAGATATGATGTCGTGTATGAAAAGTTCACTGTCAAGCCAATGACAACAGCAATGATAACTGTGTTGTTGGCGTATTTGTAGTTGTTGTTGTTGATGATGATGATGATAATAATATTTATGTTAAGCGGGGGTTGCGGTAAATATTTTTGTTGCTATTTTTAGTGAATTCCCAACGTAGTTAATTATACGTATATGCGTGTGTGTGTGTCTCAATATCATTTGCTAATCATTGTAACAAAAGTGCATTTTCATGCAAACGTTTTCATGTTTATTTTTTTGTGTTTTTTTTTAAATTTTTTTTTATTTGTATTTTGTTGCAAAAAGCTTCCTGTTGTTAATAACTACTTGTGTTGTTTAACATGCACACACATACACTGAGATTTCAATAGTAATTATTTCAAGGAGTTTTTGTAAACAATTAAGCAAAAATAAACAATTGTGTATATGGACAAGTATATACACACATACATACATATAAAAAGGAATATTTCTTTAAATTGTTGCTAATTTTTAAATCGATTTAATTTTCTTGTTTCTTTTTTGTTTTAATGAAAATTTTTTATGCCTCCTTAACCATCGTTGGCCGGCTATTAGTTATGCCCTGTTTATTCGTTCTTTTTTTCTTCTTTTCTTATTATTATTATTGTTTTTTCATCATAATTTTTTATTTATTTATTTTTTTACATGATTTTACTGCACAAATTTAATACGTGTTTCGTTTTATTACTTATTATTATTATTATTATTGTTGTTGTTGCTGCAGTAAATTTTGATATTGCTTGCAATACCAGTTTTTGTTATTGCGCTGAATGTTCCTTAAGTAGAATAATCCATAACTTTTCTTAATTTTCTCTTTTTATTTTTTAATTTCACTTCAAGTACATTTGTTGTTTATTTATTTGTAACCTTTTTTTTTTTTTGTTTTTCTTTACACTATAAATGCTTTCATTGCGTACGTGTTTACTGCTTGTATTACTCTTAACGTATAATAACCGCCACTCACATACGAGCAATTCGGCTTATTTTTCTATACTGAAGATGATCTTCTCTTTTTGTTCAGTTTTTGTTGAGAATAGAGTATGCGCCAATATTTAGTTGGATATAATAAGTTTGCTTTAGACATGTTCGAGGCGAACATTTTGTGTTTTAATATAAGACTTACGGCGAGACTTACTTTGTTTTATACGTTTATATTCTCTAATTATGTTTGATTTTTATAATAAAATTATTTTCAAATAATTTTTTTTATTTAAAATTTCGTTATTTCGATTAGATTCAAATCACTGATTCGAAAAAGAATTTCAAGATTTTTTTTTTGTACGGTATGTTCTTATAATTCAAATTATAGTTCGATATTTGCTTTATGTTGCAAAGTTTTGATAACAACGTTTTGTGATATTTTGAATTTTTACACCCAACACCGAAGGTTGGGGTTGTATGCCTTTAATTAGTGTCAGTAATGTGTTTGTCAAATGAATCGTATTAAAGAGATGTTTAGCTTATTATTTATAGAGAGAACTAAACTCAACAACAGTAGTTATTGTTAAGTTAACGAGTAAGAATTGTTTTTCAGATTGACACCACTTAGGGGTTGATTCATGATTAATAAATTAATTTCTAAATCGAACATATTTAGTATTCTTCTGTAGCTTCTATAGCAATTATTTTATTAGGATTAATAACTTTTATTTATATAGGAATTTGTGGATCTTATTTATTAGTAATTACTCATGGGTTTTGTTCCTCAGGTATATTTTGTTTAACAAATATTACTTATGAAAATGTAGAGAATATTAAATTTTATGCCCTCAAAAGAATTATGATGATTTTTATTAACTTCTCGAGGAATGTAGGCGGAAGGTTTAAAAATATCACTTCTCTAGGATGCAAACGGATTATACATATACTGCAACTTCCCGAATTGTACCGTCCATAGCGAAGCAGTATTAAACATGGGAGCATGACTAATATAGAGAATGCATCGATGACTTTCTAAGTAAGGATAATTCAAGAGATAAGGTAGTAGAGAGGACCTTCCGGTATGTGTAACATATGCAAAATTCCAAAAGAGATTGCAATTTTTAAGTGATTCCCCGTTCAATACACTGCTTGGAGAATGTTCTTTTGGCTGATCGTTGAGTACAGCCTCCCGGCAAGTAAGGTGATGATCGTGAAATCCTAGACAGGAACATTTTCTAACCAGTGGGTATTACTAGATTCTACCCAACGTATCACACCTCGAAATAGTAGAGACCCTGTAATGGAGATTGTGCCACTACTTGAGGAACACTGACTATCGTTCGCTACAAAATGATCTACTGCTTAGGTGCACTGTAAAGTTGAACTCGAATATTCGATATCGACGTAAAACATAAAGCTGAACTTGTCTTTTTTATGGTGGCCATTGAATGAGTGAGCTTTCCACAATTTTTCAATTTTAATATTACAATTATGTTATTGTTTTCTTCTCATTTCGTGGTAAGTTTCAAGTCAGCAAAGACGTTTAGCAAAGACATAAACCTTAAGAAATTTGAGATAATTTGTTGACAAAGACAACCACCTTTTTAGCAAAGACAAAAATGAATAAAAATGAATACAGCGGACTAACTTCAAACCCGTAAAAATTTATAGTCGGGAAAGGGTCAACCATTTTGTCTAATATTTTTATTTTATTTCTTTTTTTTTTTTTTTTTTAAGTTTTAAGAAGTAAAAAAATTATGTTGAGTTATATTCTAAAATTTTCTTCTTCTGGATGTTACAAAGAAGTTTATAAAATTATCATACCTCCGTCCTTCAATGATGGTCATAAAAATTTGATTCGAAACTCAATCGGTTTTATTACTTTATTTATTAAAAAATTCCGTGAAAGTGAATGAATCTATATTAACAAATTATTATCTTTTTAGTCAATTTATTGATAATTGATAAATAGAAAATTAAAAACTTTTTTTTATAAAATCGACCATTCTAGGTGTGTGTGTGTGGTAAATTTTAAATTATATAAATAAAAATTATTAAATAAGAAAGAATATGTTCTCTAATCTTGAGTAGAATTGTCGTCGTCGATAGTAATGACTTCTGCATGCCCTATCCACTCATTTATATCGTCATCTGAAATTTTAGGATTGACTATTATTGAAGAAAGTTCATGAACGCTCAACAACTTTGCGCCTCGCAAATCTCCTACTTTGACTTGTATCAATAAGACTACCTGATTGTTTTCAATAGTAACTTTCTCAAACAGTTCTTTCCATAAAGTGACTGTGAACTCTTCACTACTTTTATCATGTAAAGTAAAATAACTTCGTGGCGGGTCGTCATCTTGTCGTACAGATTCTGTAGATCTTCCTAAAACAGTAACAGTGTCTCCTTTCTTTTTAAATGCAATTTCGGAAATAAGGATTGGATTAATTAGTATTGAAAGTATAGAATCATTCGTAAGCATAATATAACAATCGCTTTGTTGTTTATGAAATGGTTTAAACAATTTGCATTCCGTTATTATGTAGCTTTTATATTTTTTAAATTTTTTGTTTAATTTTTCAATGAATTCTTTAGAAGAAGATTTGGCGATTATTTTAAATTCATTATGTTCGATTTCCATATAAAGTGATGTAATTATTTCATCCCTCTTCTGAATGTACTTTACTTTTATTTCCTGAATTTTAACTTCTATTTTCCATTGCTCGTTATTTTCCATTTTTTCATTCAATGTCTCAATTGTACAAACATCCAAGTTCTTACAATTTTCCAAAGATGCATTTGTAAAAATACTTTTGTTGAAATATCCATCTTCATTTAAGTTTATATCTGTTTTTTCATCAAGCAGAATATCAAAATCGGGCTTTTTTTTTGTTTCTTTAAATTTTTTTACATCGAAATTCTTTATAATATATTCTCTATCTACTTGAATTGTTTGATCGAATTTTTCGTATAAATTCTCAGGAATGAAAGCGTTAATGTAGCTATTAGAGGATTTATCTATTAATTTCAAAGTAAGTGTTTTACGACCTGAGATCGTTAAATAGTTTTGTGATTTTGTTTCAACATGAACTTTTGTAATTTGCCCTTCGATATCAGGCTTCAAATCAGATATTTTAGTATAATGACCAAGACTTCTTTGTAAAATAACCGGAGTTTCACGGAATAAATTTGATCGTGGAATTTCTTCAATATTAGGTTTTTTACGTTTCGAGGTCGAAGCAGATGTCATATCTTCGATTTTTTTTTTTAAGTCACCAACTCTCTTGATAAGATCATCCCTGTCCTTCTCTTGTTTTTTTGACTGATCATTGCATTCTTTGATATGATCATCCAAGTCTTTTTTAGCTTTTTCACATTCTTTCACTTTTGTTTCTAACTGATCAATCCTCATCCTCATTGAATCAAACAATTGATTTGACCCTGAGGAACTCATATCTTTTTTGATGAAATTACAATTTATTTCGGGCAGGTACTACGAACAAAAGAAAAGAAATTAAAGCTTCATAACGATAAGACACAATAAAGAAAATCCCGATAAACCAAATTATAAAGTTATGAGAAGTGAAATTTGCAAAATTAAAAAAATGAAAAAATTTGGCTATAGGATATAGACTGAAACTTACCGAAAACGAATTTAATTTCGTTGGTTGATTAACAAAGAATAAAACTTTCCTGTATCATGTATCAATTCAGTATAAAAGAAATGTAAAGAACTAATGTAATGAAAAGCAAGTAAAGAACTAATGTAATGCAAAGCTTTTATATAAATTTAGATTAGAATTGTTAGTCGTATATCTTTAAAAAGCTTCATTAATTCTAGAAATTCGTATAAATTCATTTTCACTGAAAGACGTCAAATTATCGGTTTGTCTTTTGCTGTTGTTCTTGTTGTTGTTGTGGGACTGACAAATATACAATATTCGAGTAAGAGAATTAGAATCTTAAACGATAGTTTTGCTTAAATTTAAGATATTATTTGAAAAAGTGAACACATTACCCGAAATGGGTAAGAAATAATCTTAAAAAAAAAAAAAACAAGGAAGAGAATTATTTACTTTATATTTACCGATCTTTGTCTTGGAAAAAAAAAGAAAAAAAAACTTAATTTTAATAAGCGGGCGTCGGAAAATTTTTGTATTTTTATCGAATACGCAATTTCCACAGATCGACAGAAAATGATTCTCTCTCGATCGATAAAAATAAAAGGAAGGTTCAGTTTGTGCGTGTATACATATATATACATAACATGCAGAAGGGCTTTTGATAGATGCATTTTTTTATCACAAGATTCATGATCTGAATCTATTTTATTAATCGATTGTCTGTCTGTCTGTCTGTCTGTCCATAGTATACTTGATGTCTATCTATGTATTTTTATATTAAACCTACAGATCACACAATTTTTAATAAGCGACGTTTATAATAAAAGAGTTATGTATTAGAATAAACCGAAATACTTGTTCCAAAAGAGAATTCATAGATTATTAAAATTGCACATAAAGTATTGGAATCATCACCAACCTAACCGATCTATGAAAATGGAAGCAACAATATTAAATATCGACTGCATACAATATTTAAAAAATACGATTAAGCGATTTTTCCGCTTATCCCTGCTGGATCACATATTACGAAGCTCATCCAGACTGGGATTCAGTCTTGTTGTGCTCATTAAATATTGTTTCTTGTAATTAGTAATAATTTTAGACGATGACGTATTCTATTTGCTGTCAATATTTCCTTTTTTTATGAAGAATATGGATCCTTTCAGACTAAATTTCAAAGACGAGATGCTTCTTCTATAAGCTACAAAAAAAAAAAAGAAGAACCTTGAGCAAGACTTAGAATAAAATCTCCATTGCATCCATTTCTCTTTAATAAAATATTTAACTGTACTAGCAAATCATTCGGGACTTACTTACAGTCTCCTGAAAATACAGAGATTTCGACGCAATAAGAAAAAATATTGACGATAAACTCACTTTACCCATATGTCGATCTTTCAATATTTTTTCTTGGCTACTCGAAGTAAGTGTTCGGAGTAAGCAGTTAGTGTAACATAATAAAGGATTAATTATTTACTGAAATTTTAACCCTAAATTCTGCCCTTGATTAGTTAGTAGTTAATGAGAAATATAATTAGTGAAGTCCGTTAACAAATATTTACTTATCTCTTCTTTTATCAATTGATATAGTTTAGTTTAGTTAGTGCTTGGAGTAAGCAATTAGTGTTACATAATAAAGGATTATTTTATATTCACTAACTTTTAAATCTATTTTCCGCCGTTAATTAATTGTTAGTAGTAAAGAGATAAGTGCGTTAAAGAATGTTATTTACTCATCTCTTCTCTTATCAATACATATATTTTATTTTGTTACATCATAAGAATCTGTAACGAAAATGATTTAAAAAGAAATGATTTAAGAGATTGGCTGCTCATACTAATAAACAATAATCGATGATATCGAGCATTATTACGGGAGATATTTAACACTTGAAAGATCAATAATGGTTGGAATAAGCGTTTGGAGTAAGCAGTTAGTGTCACGATTAATTAACAATTATTTATTCATTACCTTTTAATCCTATTTTCTGTCGTTGATTGATAGTTAATAATAACAGACAGTTAGAGAAGCGCATTAAGAAATGTTGATTAATCCCTTTATCTTCTTTCATCTACGAATATAGTTTAGTTAGTGTTTGAAGTAAGCAATTAGTGTTACATACTAAAGGATTAACTATATTTACTAATTTTTAACTCTATATTCTGCTGTTGATTAGTTGTTAGTTAGTAGTAAAGAGATATTTAGAGAAGCGCGTTAACGAATGTTGTTTACTCATCATCTCTTCTCTCTCATCAATAGATATAATTTAATTAGTTATGTCATAAAAATCTGTAACGGAAATGATTTAAATAGACTTAAGAGGATAGAACATAAAAAAAAAATCTTAATATTTAAATTGAAAATCATTAGACTTTAAATTAATTTTTATGATGATGAAGAGATAAATGTTTAACAACAAACTACAATAACATCATCGAAGACACAAGAGTTATAAAGGCTTGAGGCAATGAAATTGAATCAAAATAAATAAAACAAATCACGAAGAACTCTAAGAAAACACTTCTAAACATTCTAAACACACTCTTAAAGTGTGTATTAAAAATAAAAATTTCTTAACACAAATGTTAGTTACAAGTATCGTTTTAAAAGCAATAATAGAAGAACTAAAGTTGAAAAAAAAAAAAACCCATAATTGCGTAAAACACATCCTTTAGAGAAAATTATAAATATAAATATTTATAATGGAGAAAAAGGCTGAAATGGTTAAAGAGCAGATGGTTTCGACAACAAGAGATTTTTAAAAACGAAACACTTGTAATCTTTTCAAAGACCTCAAGAGAACAGCAGGCTAAAAGCGACACGCCATACGTGACACGCGAGTTCTTTTCACCGTTTTTTTTTTTTCATTTTGCTTCTTTTTTTTTCCTATTTTTTTAACAAAGGTGTGTAGGTTTGGCAGCCGACTGAAATTAACGCACAGGATGCGGT
>KK351300.1:200309-215830 GCA_000671755.1 Glossina brevipalpis | reverse complement strand
TGCTGGAATTTAGCAAAAACTCATAAAAAATAAGAACAAAAAAGAAAAAAAAACGTAACATTTATTTGAATAGAAATTCAAACAACGAAAAAATCTGATAAAAATCTTGAACTATAGAAAAATTGTAAATTCCTTGCGCGTACACACATACTTAGATAAAACACACATAAATTTATCTATACATTGATATATGTACGTATGATTATATGTATTTATTTCGAATATTTTTTTTTTTTTAATAGTCAATCGTCTAAACTGTTTAGATTCTAAATAATCCTCTCACATGTTTCCGGATTTCAAACAGGATGACGTGACTTACTAACAATTGTTGTCATATATATATATATTCACGTGTATTCACAAAACGATTTCCTGAGTTTATTTTCTTCCTGCTCTACACACACACACACACACACACACACACACAACTTTACCTGACAATTTAGCCAAAAGATTTCCAAAATAGATAAACACCGACCGTAGTACAATAATTATTAACATTTCCACCAAAAAAAAAAGCGATGAATAATGTGTTTACAGACACAGAGCACACATACAATAAGTAAAAAGAAAAAAAGCAAAAAAAAAACATTCTTGGTTAACTAAATATTTGTATAAAAGGAAACGTGAAGGGATTCCATTAAAGGTTAACATGATTTTTAATTAGCCAGTTATCGTTATGGTCACGTAGTGTGTGAAAGTGTTGTAATTAGAATTCAAGACAGTTGAGAGAATTAGGAAAAATTTGATTTTGATTGTGGGAAGAAATCCTATTGTGTGAGAGAAATACGCGCATATACAGGGAAAACAAAGCCAGTTCAGGAAGGAAGTTTATTGACTACGATTTGATTTTTAATTTGTTTCTCTTAAGCATTAATTTTGAAAAATATTTTAAAATTGCTTAGAAAGGAGAAAATAAAGAATCTCTACCATCTTTCGGTGAACACATACATTTCAGTCGTCAGTTATAATCGAGAAGTATTGGAAATTCGTAGCAGTAGCATTCTCAGAAATTGCTAAAGTCGGTTAAGGACGGACGGACGTACATATTATACGAAATCGATTTTCTAAAAAAAAATGAACTAAATTATCTCTCGATCTTTCTTTCTAAACTTATAAATATCATAAGACACAAGTATGAAACAAAAGACCAAAAATCACTCCATCATTCCTTGTAACCAAATCAGAATTAGATTTTACTCCACTACTCGCCTGGTGTGAGGAATTAAGCCGGTGTTAAAATATTTCTTTTTACATCCAAGTGAACTGAATTAACTGTACTTTGCAAATATAATAATAATGTTGTAATAACTCAATACAGATCTTATCGGACCAAGGAAAAAGTTGATGGCGTTTCCCACCAAAATTCATAAATTTTAAATGACTTTAGATACATATGTGCGATCGCGGTAATCTTAAGCCATCTCTCTCTGGTAAAATCATTAATCCAACACTTTTTCAACTTCTGGGACTTTTGCAAGAAAAAGTGAATCAAGCGATTTTTTTCTTTTTAAATCCTCTTTTGAAGTCAGTCGTTACGAGGCTTTTGTAAAGAGCAAAAGAAAGAATAGTCGAAAATGATAAAATTCGGGGCTGTATGGAAAATTCATCTGACAAACTTTTTCAAGTTTTGCCGAGTCACTAAAGTATGTTTGGTCAAAGCTTTCTATTTAATCAATTCTAGACAATTTATGTCAATTACAATTACAATTACACGCTTTAATTGTTTTAGCTATTTATAGCGACGAGAGGAATTGTTCGTTTGATCAACTTAGAACAGTTCGTTATGCACTCATTCCTCTTTCAAGTAAAAAGAAAGCATTTTCATCCATATTAAATTACGGTCTTTTTCATCAATTATTGTCCTATATATCTGATCTCTCTCCATTCGTTACCTATCTCTTCAAAAACGGGTCAATTTGCCTTCGTTTCTATAGCGATATAAGTTCATTCTATTAAATTTTTCTTAAATATCCAGCCTTTTTAGCTAAATATCAAGATCTAAGCATCTAGATCTATTGGATATAGCCTTGTGCATCTAGCGATGTGAAAAACTTAAATGGGCTGATCTTCTTCATTGTTTTGAGAAATTTCATCGCGTTCACCATCGCGATTTGTCAACTAAAAAGCGGCGAAATTTTATTTCATTGAGAGATAATGAGGATCAAAGTGATCAAAGTGCTCAAAGTGATATTGGTGGGGGAAATTATGTTCCTTGGACTAACTATCCATTTTCCAGAAACATCATAAATGTAAGCATATGTACCGAAAACTTCATCTCTAGACGGTCCTCGCTATAAACGCTGAGTGTTGAAAGGGATAGGACAATTAACTAAGAAGAGCTAAGAAGAGAGAAGAGGGGAGGGGGAGGAGGGCGTAAGTATCCGGAAGAGTGCATCTTTTATAAAGGAGGACTTCATTTCTCGATTGTACAAAATATCCGTAAGATTGGATAGGCTTTTCAGGACGTATAGAAAATTCAAAGTCAAAACAAATTCACGGTGGTCAGGTTGTTCAACTGATGAAGTTGCAGAATGTAAAATTGCGTTTTATGAAAAATTCGTATAATACTTAAAAAATTCTTAAAAAATTTTTATAATTGAGATATAATTAAAATATAATATATATATAGCATATATATAGCATATATATATATATATATATACCTTCCGTTTCCTTAATAAACGTTAACGTACGTTTAAATTCCTAGATAATTATGTTAAGGAAAAACCAAAATACAAATAATCATTTAAAAGCGTTTAAAAAAAATTATAAGAGTTTTCGAATGAATGCATTTACGCACAACATAAAAAGACCGGAAACGAAAGGTGTGTTAAATCTTGAACATATTAATGGGTTCTAAATACAAAGCCAAGAAAAACAAATCAATACTAATCATTAAAACTATTTACACAGGCATACTTAAAAAGATGATCAAGAATAAATATCTCATCCACGCAGACATTGAACACCCGACAAAGTAATTAACGTTTCACTAACACACGAAGAGGTAGAGAGAAAGAAAGCAAGATATTACTTATAACATCCCCATAAAGTAAAAATTTACTCTCAGCTAATTTTTTACTCTTCTTTCTTGTTTTCTCTTCTGCGCTTCTTTTCCCTATTACACTAAACGGGAGTTGGTTGTTTTTTTTTTTTTATATAATGCCGAATACCGAAGCTAGCGATTTATTTGTTATATTTTTACCTATAATAACAAAAACAAAAATATTCATATAAAATTTTGCCGTAAGTTCATTCAGATTTCCTTCAGATTTTGTACTCAATTGCGCTTGGATTAGTTTGTTTTTGTTTTCTTTATTTTTTTTTTTTTTGTTTTTACATTTTGTTTCTCAGCTTAGGTTTGAAAGATTCCCCGTTGAGCAGGACTTCCTTTGTATTGTTCGTTGTATGCGTATGTGTATCGTATTGTACGTACGATGTTTTTCTCGTTGTTTTTATTGTGGTTGGTTGGCTTTGCTGCTATTGTTGTTTGAGTTGTTATCAAACCATTTATAGCGAGAGTTATTCTCTTTGTTCTTGTGCACGTAGAATTTGTTTCTTTTTTTTTCACATTGCATTCCATTCACACACGCATAAACACTTGTATATTTAGTAGACATTTGTCATGTGCTTCGCTTGTTTTTGATTTCCTTATTCATTGATGACATTTGTTGTTTTGTTTTAATGTATCCTTTACTAAATTTTGCGCATGATCCTGCATAGCGCTATCCACATAAATTTATGCGTTCTTTTATGTTATTTTATAATTTAGTGCGAGAATGTGTTTGTTTTTTTGTTGTTTTTTTTTTCTTTTTTGTGTAAATCTACAACTCCAGCTGATTAAGCGCAAACAAGCAAAGCTACTACTGTTGTATACATATATACGTGCGTATATGTTTAGATGCGGCAGCAGTTGTGAAATTATTGACATGCGTTTGCTTGCAACAGGATGTTCACAGTTTGCTTACAGGAAATTTATAGTAAGAATAGATCCTCCTAGAACAGTAAAAACTATTCACGCATTTTTTTTTTTTTTTGTTTGTTGAACAAATTCAAGATACTTAGGAGGGAAACTTTTCTTACGCTTAACACATGTCATCTATGAAAACCTTTCTATTTAGGGGAGAAGTGTAATATTATATGAAACGCTACGCAGATAATTTGCAGAAAAACAAATTTATTGAAAAAATTTTATGATTTTTCTTCTGTTTTTCTTATTAATTATAATCGAAAAAATTTTGTACGCTGTAGAGCAAATCCTTTCTGCTCCATCGCTTAAATAGTTTGGAAGTTTCTTCTCGAAACTGTAGAGCACGGTTGAGAAGGAGCAGCCATATCCGCTGCTTTGTTACTATTAATTACGAACGACACAATGGAAAAGATTGACTTTCAAAAATATATTCAAAATAAAAAAAGGAAAAATTTCGTATTCGGTTGTGTCGAATCTTTTATATTCACCACCCACTGTCTTAAAAGAAGATAAAAAAAAAAAACCAAATTTTGATAAACGGCGGATTTTTATGGAATTATGGGAAATTTATTTTTATGTGTACTTTATGACTATCGAGCAAAATATCGAAAAAGCGGAGGTGTTTAGAGTTTCAGTTATACTATAGGCATGTCCTTTGACCAATATGGTCCACCTTTAATACCAGCGTACATGCATTTTCGATGCTTTTGCCAAATTTCATCTAGATATCTTAATTATTGTGGTGACCGAGATAATGGTTATTGCAGACATTACATAGATAGAAGCAGACAGATAGAGGGGCAGACGGACGAATGGATATTTCTAGGTGGATACCGATCAAAAATATATATACAGTTTATAGAATTTCTAAAGCTTTTTTCTTGGGGGTTACAAACGTTTTGCAAAAAAAAACAAATAAAATTTAAATTCTCTGTCATACCGAGTGGGCGTGGATAGGATAGCTAAGGCAATTTGTATGGAAATTTTTATATATGTATCTGCTATGTCCTTATGAGTAATAAGCAAAAAACCCCACCGCTTTAAAAAAAAAAAAAACAAAAACAAAAGTGCTTTCGTTTCAGGTTGTATTGTAGGCGTATCCTTTAAACGATTTTGCTCATTTTTAATACCAATCCGCTTGCAAGAAATTTCAAAATTTCTGCCTAAATTTGAAACCTATATTTCCAATATTTGTGGCCCAAAGGCTGTTTGTTTATCACTAATAGACAGATAGAAATACTTCAATCGATTCTAAATTTTTATCCGAATCAAGAATCTATATATACTTTATGGATTTTCAGAAGCTTCCTTCTAGGTATTGCCAAAAAAAAAGTGACAAAAATTATTCTATACCCATCTTTCGATGGTGGGTATAAAAAAAAAAAAGTTTGAGAACCTGCGCTTATTTCTACATAAAAAAGGGTATATAACGTAAAGATTCTCAACTCACAATCAATTAACACATATTTCTCGTCACCGAGTCAATTCTAACACAGAAAGTGGCGGCAGTCGTTTCTATTAATGGTTTTTTATAGTGATGATTGCAGTGGTATGCGACTAATTTCATAGAGAAATTTTTTATTTTTTTTTTTTTTTATAAAAATAAGAAATGGTTTTCAATTAATTTCTTCTTTGTTACTATTGTTTTTGTCGTTGTTGTTGTTGTTGTTGTTGCTATTTTATTATTATTACTGTTTGATAAGGAGATGATGTGTTAATGAAATCGAAAAATTGATTAATGAATTGTTGTTGAACAATTTCCCATTAGTAAGATGTTTGCTTAGATTATTCTATAGAGAGAGATTCCGAAAGCGATAGTTATCGTGAAGACAATAAATAAGTATTGTTTTGAAAAAATTGACGCCATTTAAAGGTTGAAAACATTCTTACAGTCTAAAGAAGAAGAAAGATTTTCGGACAATTTTTTTTTTTTTTTTTTTTTTTGGGATTATTAAACGCATATTTAAGCAAGAAAAAAAATTATTCTATTTGAAAAATATTAAAAAAGAAATATTTAAAAAGTTTTTAGCCATCAATCTCTAGCCCATTTTAATTTAATAGCCCAGAGATCTCTTACAGCATTTAAATCTTAAAAAAAAAAAAAAAAAAAAAAAAAAAAAAAAAAAAAAAAAAAAAAAAAAAAAAAAAAAAAAAGGAGTTAAACTTTCTTAAGTTCTTACATCTAGGGAAACACGTAGGTTTTCATATGTTCATATTTCATGTTCAAAAGTTAGAACGAAGTAGTAGCTGATTAAGGTCTATACTTTGAATAAAACGTAAAGTACGATTCTTTCACAATAAACTTCTAATTTTTGATACAAAACGGCGGAAACTTATTTGTTGAATTATATTTTTGGATGACTCTTCAAAATCATAATATTAGTACTATCTTTCAGCTAGTTTAGTTAAACGATTGCTTACTTATAATGGTTACTTATAAATAATATTTAAATAGCGTTCTCCCCTCATTAAACATTAAATGTTATGTAAATATTCCATCAGCAAATAGCAATTGAATTTAATTATTTACATACACTTTTTCATTAAGGTACATATCTCCTCATTCCCTCGTCTTTTCATTCATAAAATGTTATAGAACAAAATCAAATATAAATGAAATTTTCCTATATATACACAAATTCAAAACGCAGCCAAATTTGTATGTATATCGCAGAATAAATATTTCCTGCTCCGTTTCCCGTCGCTTAAGTAGTCCTGTGTAGCTACGTAAAGAAACGATTTATGTTCTGGAATGAAATAGCTCTTTTTCTCTCTTTAACTATCTATTTTGTTTTTGGTTTTTTCAAGCTTTCTGGAAGTCAGCTACCGCCTACATACTTGACTTACCAATTCGGCATCACTTCATAGACAACAACAAGAACCGAAAAAAAGAAAAGAGAATAACTTTTATAACGAAAAACTTGAATGAATTTCCCAGCATCCGATTAAGTGGGTGGCACGTAAGCATACGAAGTATGACTGAGGTACAATATTTTCGAACTTGACCTTCTCAAAGCATTTTTTAATAAATATCATAGAATTTTCAATTAATTCTTTAATACGTTTTTAAATGCATAGAATTTTTTTTACAGCCTAAAGGCAGGCAATAGTTTTTTTTTTTTTTTTTTAAATTAACTCCCTTTATATTATAGGTATTTCCATGTAAATGAGATTATTTTTAAGAAAATATTAACAATCAATTCATTTTGAACTCTTAACACGCCATTTGCCTGATATAATTAACTAGCACCTCCAGTATATTTCATTAACTGTATAATTGCTATACTTTACACTCTTTTTTTCTATTATTTCTAATAAAGCATTTTTATTTATCTACACGTCGTGCGTAAGCATGCTAATTAATACGAACTACAACAACAATGACTAGCGTGTTTCCTGCGGTGTGACGTCAAATTCATAAATTATCATTAACACATTTACCATTTATAGTGTACCACGCTTTCACTACTCTATGCCGTAGTTAAGTCCTGTGAGAAATATTTAATTTTCTCTCTCTCATTCTCTCTCTCTCTCTCTCTCGCTCTGTGATTTCTTTTATCATGAAACTGTAATCTGTAGAAATTGTCACCGTTATTTTAAGCAAAGTTGCATTTTATTACGGAATTCTTTGGTGTCAGAATAATTATAAAGTTTTGTTTAGATTTTTTTATAAATAATATTACTAAAGAAAGCTTTTAATTAATTAAAAACGCTTGCCTTCAAGAAAAATTTTCAAATCAGAGATTCATCGAAGGAGCTAACAATTATATATTTTGTTGATAGGTGTGTGAACTATTTTGTATACGTATCGTTACATTCGGATACGTTTTTCTTAAAGCGAAAACCTTAAAAAAAAAAATTGTAGAGGAGAGATTAAAGAATTTTAAACAAAAATATTTTACCCATTAGTCCATATATATTCAGAAAAAGTATTACTTCTTAAATTTGGCGCCAACATATTCGTAGAACCCACAATAAAACAGCAACTTTATGCCATATTCTACGAAGTTGCAAAGTTTAGTTATCAGTAATTGCTAAGAAACATGATCTGAGAAAGCTTTGAAACAACTAAGACCGCTTCACTTAACAATAAATATATTAATTGAAATATTTTCTTTAAGTTAAAAATCATACACTTTGTTTATTTTAAATTAATTTTCTTTTATTCATTATCTTAACTCATATATGTTATTGTTATTATTATATAAATTAAACATAAATTAATGTAGTTATAATTTTGATTTTCACATTTTTTTCATTCTGAAATTTAATTTACTATAGCTATTGTAACTTTCTTACCTATACGCTTAAGTTACCGTTTTTTACTATATTGCGTTCAGGCGTCAATGAATGTTGGCAATCATGTCCTCACAAAATATATTATAAAATTCCTAAAAACTTGGCAGCACTATTTGTTTTGTTTTGTAATCAAAATATCGGAGAGAGCTATGCAATAAAAGTCAGTCTCTGAAGGTATTCATTTCGCGTATGTGGAATTAGATTTACGGAGTTTTCCTCAAAAGATTGAGAAGAAGTAAAAAAAAAAAGAAAATAAAAAAGATAATAGAATAAAAAAAACTATTCAAATTAAAACCCATAGCTATAATAATAATGTATTGGTGACAAATACGAAATAAATAAAACGCGAATGGAAGAGAAACTAATAAGAAAAGTTTTAAAAATGAAAGATTCAATACTAATTAGAGTTCTAAACAAATAGTTATGCGAAAACGTAACAAAAAAAAAAAGTAAAATAAAGTAACGACGAAAAAATTATTGAAGAAAATAAGCTTGTTAGTAGTACGTGATTGATTGTGTTTATAAATCGGCAAGAAAATACGTGTAAGTAGGTATAAAATGTTAAAAAAATGCAATTGAAAAAAATATTTCGAAAGATATATTTTCTTCAAAATAATAATAATATACAGGAATCTAGCCAATAATTCATTGAAAAGAAATACGAAAAATATAAATGCAATCAGAAGAGACGGCATTATAAAATATAATAATATAAAACAAGAAAAGAAAAGAATTAAAAACAAAAAAAAAAAACCGAAGGTTGGTTATCGCTTGATTAGTGTTGTATGTTCAGTTGTATTTGTATATTTTCTTTGTGTAAATAGTTAAACTAAATAAAAACCGGTATTTATAATTTTCTTAAACGTAAAAGATAATGATTTTTGTTTTGTTTTTTTAAAAAAAAAAAAAAAGGAAAAGACAATCGATGTAATAAAACGTTTTTTATTTGCTCTGCTGACTTTGTTGTAACACAAAACAAAAATTTTTCTAAGTTTTTAAAAATTTTTGAAAAATTTTTCCAAGTCGTGGACATTGAAAAATTTTTCTAAGTTTTTAAAAATTTTTTAAAAATTGGAATTCATTGATATACTTGCAAGTACATATGACTGTCTTTCGAGTGGGTGTTGAAGTTTTTTTTTTGTGTGTAAAGGGGAAAAAAACTCCCTCGCACTCAATGGCGAAACAAGTAAAATATTTAAAACATCTTTGTACCGGAGCATCTGTTGAGAAATGACGTTAATTCAAACAGAAATAACGAATGACCAACAAGAATATATTGTTGTTGTTTTTGTTGTTGTTGGATATACCTTCTCATTTACTTAAATAGATAGCCATAAACATATGTGGACAAATATACGTGTATATATATATGTATTTATATATATATATGTATTTTTATATTTATATATATATATATATATATATATAGTTTACCTTTTAGTTTTATAGTCTGGTGCAAAAAATTGTATGCACATCCCTTTTACATAAAGTTTGTTGTTATGAATGTTTTTATACTCATTGTTCTCTTGCGCTCTCCCTTTCTGTGAATTTCTCTTTTCGTCTTTTTTCCTCTCGTATATGGTTAGGCGTGTAAAATACTCTCTTTTGATTACTATTTACAATTTGTTTTGTTCTTGTCTTTTCTTTTTTTTTTTTTTTTTTGATGATGTTTGTATAACTCTGTTGTTGTTATCATCAACCTTAACGACTGCGACGTGAACAACAATAATAATTATGGTAATTTCAATAACATTAACAGAAACATTCAATGACTATACCTACGACAACGTTTGCAACTACAACGAGAACGGCACAACAACAGCAACGACATCGACCTCCAATTTCACCCTCATTTAAGACCATTCACCACAAATATATATACAGGCGCATACGTAATACAATCACACAGCTAGACTCCGGGTTTTATACATATTCTGCATATGCTTTTGTATACAAATAAGCGCAAATAAATATCTTTAAATGATTTCATACGTATATACGACGTATATATATATATTAAAAAATATATTAACAAACGTACGTATGTACCCATATACATATCTACATATATATGTTAATGTTTGCATACGAGTTCGTGTCTTTTAAATTATTTTTTAATTGTTGTGTAATTAAGTAATTTTTCAACAAAGATTTTGTTCGCTACAAACTTTTTTCTTTAAATCGTATTCAAATTATTAACTAAAATTAAAAGTATTTGCATATTTTTAAGTTATAGAAGAAACTAAAGAAGAAGTAAAGTCAAAGATATGTAGTGTATTGCAGTCTTTTTAAAAATTCTTTCAAAAATTTCGTTTTTTAAAAGACTTTTAAAATCTTTCTCTTTTTCCAAGGCTTGATCTCTTATACAGCGAGAGATTAAAACCAAAATTCGTAAGATTCCACCCAAGCTTATTGAAATTTAAAAAAATTTTTGAATTTTTGGCGCTATTCCTTATGGCCCAATATTAGATGTTTAAAAATATTTGATTTGTTGGTAATTCAGATTTTGAATTAACAATTTTTTTTGTCTCATTCAAAATTTCACAAATTTTAACTCATGTAAATCGATAGACAAGAATTTTCGAACGATCAAGTCTATATAATCAATAATCATTATATGATTTTTCAAAGTTTATGGTTTTGAGATGTGATATTAAATATTTGAAATTAATTCTGAAATTTATTGAGTATTGTTAGCTATGGAAAGTTTATGTGTTAAATACGTCCCTTTTGGGATAGATTCTAGAAAATAATTTTTGTAGTAATGATTTCGATTTTAAGAAAAAAAATTTGGCTGTAATCGCTTTGCACTTTGCACTCCACAATATTAAAAGAAAAACAAATCAAAATGCGATACTCGGGAGCAGTCAGTCGATCATTTAATGCTGTGCACTGTCTTCGCTTGCTATAATCGAAAGTTAAGAATAAGAATCAAAATAAGGAATTTTGAGCGTTTAAGAATGACTTTTTGAAGAAGTCCCTCCCAATACCAACGAACCCATGAAGTCCAAATTTAGCACAATTAACATTTTCCTCAAAGGTCTTCTCATCTTTTATTATAAAATATCCAGACTTTATCGCCATAGATAGGCTTATTTTTCCTAAAAAGCCCTATGGTGATGATGTATCCAGAAAATGTGATCCAAACTTATTATATTTGAACGGGCAATATCGATTCAGAAAATGATTCCTAATCTATAGGTATGATGAAAAAGATGCGCTTTAACTTGCTCGAAGTGTTGTATACATCCACCCAAGCTTATTACTAGACCTTCATCACAAGTAATGTAGAGTAGAGTTAAGGGTTAACGAAAAAATAATTTTTAGAAATATAAAGGCAATGGTGATCACACAAAAACAACCATTACCATTACCAACTGAGGCCGAAAAACTTCAAATTAACAGTTTTCAATTTATGAAACGCTCTTTCAAAGTGATATATTCAACAATAGTGAACACTGAAGTGAATTTTGATGGAACTAGAAAAGACAAATGGACCATATGTCGTCTAAAATATAATATAAATTTGACCACCTTACGTTTGCTTTGGAACTGGTTTTGATTTTTATTTCTCGCCCACCCATCAAGTAAACACATAATTTTTAAGGCCTTTTTTTATCAATTTTTTTTATTAAACTCTTGCTTGCCTCTGATAAAATATTTGCTTAATATTTTGGATCTGCCAAAATTTTTTATCACTTACTATTGAACCACTTCTCTAAGCTCTTCATATTAATTAATTAACGGGCAGTTATACAATTTATTCTTAAATCGTGATTCGTGTTTAGCAAGCAAAACAGCTGTTATATGGTGACACGAAATAAGAAGAATAATTTATCGAAAAACAAATTTTAAAATAATTTTTTTTATGTATTTATATGAGCACTTTATGAGCGGGTAGCTTATTACATAAAGAAGTGAAATGAATAACTTTGAAAATCAGGAAGCGCAGAAAATTTAATGTATTCAAGAACATATTTAATTTGATTTACTCAAGAATCCTTAATATCATATGTTTTCGAAAGGTGTTACCATGTGCAAATTTCTAATTTTTAATTATCTCTGCCGAAATACCGTAGAAACGAACGAGATATTAATCAAAATTTTTGAATTATTTTTGAATTATCACCTGCTATATAATGTACCGTAAATCATAAGTCAGTCTCAACTTTCTATTTGAAATTATTCTATCAACAAACGTTTACAGGCAGCGGAAGTAACAAATCGAATAACTCGATCGATATACAAAATCTTACCTTAATAAAAAGTATGCTGCAAATGGTGTTACTGCTCTGTACTGTAACGTTATATGTGAAAAAAAGAGAAGAAATGCCAAGAAAATTTGAGAACAACTGACTCATTTTTTTTGTAACTTTCTTTAATTAACATTAAAACTGAAATGAAACATTTAACTGAAAAATATAAAATCGTTTATCGTTCGTATGGCATTATATTATAAAATGAGCATTGAAACGCTTAAGCTCGACACTGACGATATTGTTTGTGTATAATGCCTTTGCTAGTTATGCTACCTTTTTATGGATTAAACGTCAACAACAAGCCAGTCAGCAGTTGTTGCTCCATATGTTTAAGTGATGGTTGCTTAGACTACAATATTTACTTTTTTTTTTCATATTTTACGGCAAATTTTTTACGTTGTTTCTCAATTTTTTTTCTACTTTGTTTTTAGTTCCTTACGTATATCTATACTGCTTGGCTTCTCTCTTTATCTCTCTCTCTCGCTCTCTGTGCCCCCTTCTATGTCACGTTGCTTTGTTCGGTTTTTTTTAAATTCGTTTTCATTCTAGTCCTCGTGCATTACATTATTAATGTGTGATAACAACAACTATTATAGATTCTACGGTATATATATAGCATTGTTGTTGTTGTGATTGTGATGGTATAATCGTGATTTTTGCGCATACACTCAATGCTTTTAGATATGAATGCACGGCATACGTGTGACTGTTGTGCAATGCAGCTGAGAGTTGAAAAAAAAAAAACAAATTCACTTTAAACTCGGGCTATGGATTGTGCTTAATGTCTACTACTAAATAATTGTGACGTAGCTAGCACAAGAGTAATTCTTGCTAACATTTTGCTCTCTCTTTCTCTCTCTCTCTCTTCCTCTCCTGTGCTCTAGTTATATGTACACATATATAGTTGACCGGATTTTTATGTGCTTCTTCATCATATTCATTCCATTGGAAATTCATTCAAAATATTCGTAAAGCCGGAGATAAAATGACATCAAACATTCGGTTTTTCCCGGTCGGTAATGTGTGTAGGTGTTTATCATCACCATTATATTCTCTGAAACTGCGTAAAATTATGTACACATTAGCAGATAAACGAGCTTTTACTCAAAAAAACAAAAAAAAAAAATACAAAAAAGTTAAAAAAAAGGTTTTTAAAGTTTTCGGCTTTTCAGGGTTTTTTCACTTTAGGTTTTTTTTTTTTTTGGCACGCAATACCCGGTACTCGTTGCCAAAGAAAACCGTAGCCCCGTAGTTGTGTTTTACTTTATTCTTTTCCTTCTTTTCTTTCATATTTGTTTTTGCTTTTGCTTTAAACACTTGCTTGACGTCTTTTTAAAACTGCATCAACGTCACTATGTATGGCTTTTTCATAAGTTTAAGAAAAAGAAAAAAAAAAACAAGAAAAAAAAAAAAAAGTGGTTTACCTCCAATATTTATTATGTTTCTTTACATTGACTGTGGGATTGGTTGTGAATTGTGTTGTGTAAAATGTTGTTATTATTGCGTGTTCCTTATACGCACATTCAAGAGTGTAGTTGATAAACGCGTGCATGGCGACTACCGCTGAATATAGCGTTAAATGACCGCATAACGTATTTGTTTCAACAAAAGCAATAAAAAGATAGAGAAAAACTAGTTCCGCTTAGTTTACGAAGCTTATACTGCTACTACTTCTCTTTTATATGATGCTTTCTGTTACAAAAAAAAAAAAAAGGAAAAAGTTTGAAGCGGTGGTTTCTATTTTTTTTTTTCCTTTTAAACGGTAGAGTTTTTATTAAATTTTTAATTTGAAATTAGAAAAAAAGGAAAAAGAAAAGCAAATCGGGCGGAATGTTTTAATAAATTTTTGTCTCATATAATTAAAATTTACTTCTCAGTGTGATAAGTGAATTTAACATTGCAAGTGTCTAGCGACATCTAAACAAAGAACCAAAGAAAGTGACGATGTTTGCTTATATTTGCTACTCTTACTACAAACCAGTCTAAACAAATTATGCTTAAGAATTTTTAGAAGATTATCCCCAGCTTTTCATCAGTTTTAGTAACTGGCAAGATCTTCATTTTAGCTCAGTATATAATGCTATTGAATCCGCTACAATTTGGAAAAGTAAAATTCTTCTTCAATCAAACAATATTTTCATTTTCGTATGCTTCGTCTTCAACTTTTTTTCTCACAATTGTAGAGTTACCAAAATTTCCTACATACTTTTAAGACAAATCCAGGAAAAAATTTATAGCAAAATAAATTCTACTACCAGTTTAGTTAGTGCTTCTGACGTTTGCTGGATATGGATATCGAGCACTTTTCACCCTCGTATTCTCGTCTGTTGACTTTACGATTATTCCCAGCTATGGAGCAGAGCGCTTTCTATCCTCGTGTTTTCTCGTCTTTTGACTTTACGATTATTCTCAAGTATGGAGCGCTTTCTTCAATATGATACCGAGCGCTTTTTCCCTCCTCATATTTTCGCTTGTTAATTATTTGACTACTACCTTTCTCCATTATAGAGCCGAATACCATTGCCATCCTCGTATTTTCATCTGTTGGTACAATTACTTCCAAATATGAAACCTTTACTTCAATATGGAGTCAAGCACTTTCTATCATGGTATCTATTGGCCTATTGGACATACCATTACTTCTAGGTATGGAGCCCTTATTCCAAATTATGAAAGCGAACACTTTCCATCCTCGTATACTGGCCTGTTGTTTATACGATTAGTAACTCTCTATGTACTTTTTATATATAAGCAGTAAAAAAATTCAAAACAAATCAAATTCATACCTATATATTCATACCTATATATTCAGACTTTCTAACGCTTCCTATGTATTTATCAGTCTACTCAACAATATTAGGCCCATCGGCTTCATACTGAAAAATTACATTTTTTGCATTATAAAATGATAAAAGCTTCTCACTTGTCAGAAATTGCGGTAACGATATGCGGTTGACTCTAGAGGCTAATCGCCATCGATAGCAAATTAT
>KK351300.1:186453-199713 GCA_000671755.1 Glossina brevipalpis | reverse complement strand
CACATATATATATATGTGTGTGTATACATATAGAAATTCGGCAGTCATTTATCGTCATAATCGCAGACGCACACCTGTATCCGCAAACACATAAGTTATCTCGTATATCAGCAAGATTTCACGAAAATGCCGGACATTTTCTCTTGATTGATTGTAGACCGCAAAGAAAAAAGTCTTCCTCCAAGCCGTTTAATTGCACAAAAAAAAAGAAAAAAAAAATAAAAATCTAAAATAAAAAAAAAAAAGACAAGAAAGGAGGCTATATATTGGTTGGATCATCGAATCATTTAATAGCTTATATAGGATTTTTAATTGCAAAATATTACAAAATAAAACAAGCATCCATTACTTACTTACTCGATACGCATACATTGTCAGTTAGTCTATCGTATCGAAATTTAATTGAAATCCATAAAATAGTTTATCTTTTTCATATATAGTCATATGGTATTATACGAGGTATGTTAAAAAATTGTAAAGCTGACTTTTCATTTTGCTCGAAAAATATTTATTTATTCATCGAAATCTTTATTTCGTTTTTTTCCTTCAAAGTAATAGAACCTCTTACATGTAATAAATTTTTGCCAGCGCTTTTTTGAAATAATCGAAACACTTCTGATACACTCTTTTTGGTATAACCCTGAGCTCTAACAGCAGCGTTCTTATCTCCTCAATCGGTATATATTCTCCAAAATCTATTTTGTGTTCCCTTCAAATTAATCTGCCTTAGATAATATATGATATAAAATATAATAATAGACTTGTGCTCTCTAGCTTCTTTTTCAATCCTTAAAATACTTTTAACATGCGCTTCTTGGTAAATGGTCTTGAGTTCTTCCAGCGATTTGGTCTTTATTTCCTTAATCGGTGGCAAAACTTCGTCCTTTCAGTGTGTTGGGAACAAGAAAAAGGGAACAAGGCTAGGAAAGCTGGATACGGTGCATGAGCAATAACGTGTGATTTGTCGCATTATCGTAGTATCGTTATAGTTTTATGGTCGAAATATTCGAAAAAATTGCATGGCATGAGCCAACCGATATGCCGACATTCTTAGCCACATCACTCATAGTGATTCAGCGGCTCTCCGGAACAATTTTCTTTACTGCTTCAACCTTTCCATTGGCTCTTGACAAGTTGGAACGTCTAGGGCGGGCTTCATTTTTGACGTCTTCTCACGGTCTTTTGTGAAAAGATTGAAGAACTCATAAACATGATTTTTGCTCAAAGTAGTCTCTCCAAAATGCTGCAGTCAACTTTTTAAATGAGTTAAAGAACTTTTTGCACAGGAAATTTAATAAAAATTCTTTAATCCATTTTTTTTCGATAGAAAAAAATATCACCAAACACACGAAAATACATCTAATCTTTATATCTGTCATAAATAAATTATGATAAAAATGCAAACTGGTTGATAAAGTCAACCTTTGTTTGGGGTAAATGTATCAGCATAACAAGAAGGAAAAAAACTCGAACGAAAATCGGTTATACTACTACTAAGCCTACGACATTTCAAGAGTTACCTTTTCTTTTTGAACACACTTCGTATGCAATGAAAATTAAATTGGAATTTAACAGCACTTTTCACGGTATTATCTAAGCTAAAAAATATTAGGTTGGAGGAAAAAAATGCCCGTTATTTATATAAGACTTTATTTAATGTGCAAATAGTTTGAAACTATTTTATGATCGATCCTTAAGCTCCTGCTACGACAGCCAACGTACCGATCAACTTCGATAATTTCGGTGATATCGTCGATATTTTCGACGACGGGCCTCCACTTACACGAAGTGCGTCTTTATCTGAACGAAATCGACGAAACTAAAACTGCATGGCATTAGAGTAGCTTTTAGAGTATCGGGAACACCATGAAAATCATTTATAATTTCAGCCGCCTGGCTTGCATTTTCATCATTTATCAAAGAACAACTGTATTGTGCCAAATTTTCTCTATGTTGACTTCCATTTAGAATACTCTGTATAACTTACGAAACGAAAAACAGGAAAAGAATTTTTTTGTGCGAAATGTCACCTTTCAAAAGATCATAAATCTGAAATTGTTTTATCGATATTTTTAGGAGATATTCTATCAGTAAAAAGCCATCTATTGAAAAAATAATGGATTACTTTTTCTCCAACATAATATTTTTTAGCTTAGCTAATATCGTGAAAAGTGCTGTTAAATTTCCATTCCATTCCATATTATGTTAACCTATTAAGCGCTATTTATGAGCATAATATTTTTTTTCATATAATTGCAAGCTGATACTGATAGATACTTGAATTTCGAAATCGTTAGAAAGATTTGAGAAACATTTTAAAGAAAAATGTAAGGTTTTGATTTTAGAACACTAAATTAAAAAAGTTTTAAAATTTTGAGGTCACAATATAAGAGAATAGAAAAGAGAATAATAGTTAATTTTTTTTTTGGATAAATATGGTTATGGACCAATTTGTGATTCTTTTGAGTGAAATTCTTTTACATACTAATCGACCGTTATATATAGGAGTTTTCCAATTTTCTTTTAGGAGCTCATAAGTGAAATATATTAGGTTTTGTTAGGTTAAGATATATTTTCTAATCTCTTTATTTTGAAAATTAAAAATTCCCCTCCATTTCTGAATACAATGTTATCTCAACTTTCAAATTTACTTGAATCATATGTTAAACAAAAAAAAATATTTAAAAATATTTGTATCAAGTGCTCTTTTAACGCGCGCCACGCGTCTTGCAAATATCGATTAGAAAGTCCTTCTCATATCTCATTGTATCCATCATTTTTCTCTTAAATCAAAAAAAAATGTAAGTTTTTTAAACAAAATATTAAGAAATTTTTGATTATTTTCAAATCTTTTTTCACTCACCCCTGGCCTAGCTTTATAAGTTCTATCCTTCCATTTTTAAACTCGTAACAGGAACGGAACTAAATATTAAATTTTTAATTTTTTAACTTTTTTTTTTTTAATTTCTTTTTTTACAACTCTAATTTTAGGTATTTTTTTATTTCAAGTTATCCATCCGATATATTATGCGTGTTACAAACGGAATAAGGGAATGAATCCATCATCTGTGTCGTGTGTGTAACTACAACAAATAAATTGCATTTCATTAATGAATTTAAGCTTTAGGCAGACGGCAGCATAATTTGAAAATTATTGTCAGTTATCAGATTGAACGGAATAATAAAGTAAGAAAGAGAAAGAAAGAAATAAAATAATACTGAAATTTGTGCGCAAAATTCAAGACAGAGATTAAGAAATGTCAGACAATTCTTATGATGAAAAATTTTCTGAGACACTTTGACACCAGAGCAGCATATAATATAATAATGCCAAGCGCATAAGGCTAAAGGGAAGTTGCCATTTTTTTTCCTATTATTATGATTATTATTCTTATTATTATTTTCACGATCCAGGGCATTAAAGGGTATATTAATTTTATTATTATGTTGGTAACATTTAATAAAAAAAAAAAAATTGTGATTTAAAATCCTTATAGATATTTTTTATTAATTAGAAATTAAGTGAAATAATTAAAAATGAATTAAAAATTAATGAAAGATTAATGAAAGATTAATGAAAGATTAATTCAAAATTAATTTTAAAATGAATTAAGAACTAATATGAAAAATTAATTTTGAGAAAAATCTTATTTAAAAATGATTATCTAATCAATTGTGTGCATCCGTCCAACCATTTGAATTCTCTTCAAAATACAAAAATCAAGACAAAAAGTTAAGAGTTTATGTATTTAACCGAAATATATAAAGAGGGATTGTAAAAATAGTCTTAAAGCATTTGCTAAAACTCTACGGGATTCATATCCCATCTATGTCTACAGATGTACGTACAGCTATAACATAGGCCGATTTATAAGTAAAAACAAACTTTTACTAGAGTAATTGTAGATTATTTGGGAATTTGCAATACACCTTTGTAAAGTGCTTTTAATTAAAAACAAGAAGAAGAAGAAGAAGAATATTAACATTTCTGTTTTTATACTAAAAATAAGGGTATTCAAGTTTCTGTTTTAACTAAACAAAATCTTCCTCTTCTTTTTTTTCTTTTTAATTTTACTTTATTATATACGGTCGGTCGGTCGGTCGGTCGGTTGGTTGGTTGGTTGGTTGGCCGGTCGATTATAAATTGGTTTATTTGCGTTTGCCTGTGCGTATGAACGATGCATGTCTATAAAAATAACAATAGTGTAGACCGTAACATCAGTGATCAAAAGAAACGTGTAATTCAAGCGATATAGTGTAGATAAAATGTAGCGACGGTACGGTAGCGAGAGAAACAAACAAAAAACATACATATTATAAATACACTTACACAAAAGATGTAAATTAAACGAGTATATGCTTATTATACTCGTTATTCGCACGAAAACTTATTCAGTGTGGTTGCTTACGTGGTCCAGCATTTATCACATCAGCCTAACGTAGTAAAAAAAATTTACATAGCAGTATGTACTCAGGCGATACGGTTCCTACACACACACACACACACACACACACATGTATACAATCGAAACGAGGAAAAAAAAATTGTCAACTAATACTTCGCGTTACACTTACACACCTAATTAATTATTACACTTTCTAACACATTAAGCAGCAAATTTGAAGTGTGTTTGTTGTTTTTGTTTTTGTTTCTAACACTAAATAGTATATCTGCTGCTGCTTTCCATACTTTTGATTTTATTTCATTTGTTTCCTTTTTTTTTTGTTTCTTTTAGTTTTTTCTTTTCTTTTCTTTTCTTTTTTTTCTGTTTTGTTTTGTTGTACGTTTAATGCAAGTTTTTCAAAAACAGAAAATACAACAACAACAAAGATTAAAAGTGAATGTTAAAGAAGAAAGAAGTGTGAGTGGGCGTTTTTAAAAATGGCCTCAACAGCATCTGTACAAAATTATAAAGTGCCCTCGACAAGTAAAATTTCAGTGGATAAACTATTAAGAGTCGGTTTTTATGATTTGGAAAAGACAATCGGTAAAGGCAACTTTGCCGTTGTCAAATTGGCCTCAAATATTGTTACAAAATCGAAGGTAAGTTCATGATATTTATTATATTATTATTATTATTATTATTAATAAAGTAAATTATATTAATAAATTAAATGATAGGAAACTCCCTTAACTAATAATAAGTTATTAAACATTAAAAAATGAGATTATTATTGCACTGCCTGCACTCTCTCTCTATATAGAATTCGAATTAAGGGATACAAAATAAAAACAATGTAGAATTCAGAGTGAATTAATTTTCCTCTGTAACTTGGCTTCACTTTTCAAAGAACATATGATTGATTTCTTTAATTTCAAAGAAGACTCTAAAGAACAATAAGAGTAAAGTAAAATAAATTAAAATAAATTCTGCCGGGTTCTTAATAAAAGGGGAAAAAAATATTAAATTCATTAAAATTCTTATTGTAACTTGATATTTTTTTCTTTAAAGTAATTAAATACGGTCAGCTGCGCTGCAACTATGCTCGGAATTCTCCTTTTGTCTTTCTACAAGAAATCCGCAGATTATAATTCCAAGCATAAAATGCAGTTGTTTCGAACCATCTTTTCTAAATCGAATTCGTGTTGCCCGATTTTGAAATTATTTATCACTTGAACTACATATATATATATATATTCACTCATTCGAACAATACTTATCGTCTAAAATTTCTTCTGTATTTTGCCGCTCGTTTAGCTACAACTCCTGTACTTTGGTCAGATTTATATTAATCGTGATAATCGTTTAAATTGGAACTGCTATTATAACTCCTGCTTTCCTATCTCTTGTTATTGAACTCCATGATACCATGCTTTGACAGCTAATGCTTGGGACATTGTTCCTTTCTTTTCTACTAAAGCTATTTTTGTTCATTCGTTCTGAAATTTATCTCTTGTATGCTAGGGAGGCAATTTATTGATATTATTGCTATATATGCAATACCTGTAATGGTTACGATTTATTTTATTAGATATAATATCATAGGTGTTATCATAATAATATTATATATGTAAAGTATAAACTATATATTATCATGTGAACTTTGTTTATATAATACTTAATATTATATACGCTTCTAATACAAATTTATTGGCCTAAGGCGGAGAAGACTGGATAAATAAATCAAAATTTTTCCTGGCTTCTTCTTGTTTTCTTCCCATAAATTTTCTCGTATCTTTCATAGATTTCTTTTTTGTCTTCGCTCTTTTTTTTTTACATCCGCCAGCGAAGGTAAGGGGGCATACTTCATTTTGTCATTTGAATTGTAACTCCCAGAAGGAAGCTTCGTAGATCCCACAAAGTATTATATTCTTGATCAACATCAAGACTTTAGAATCGATTTAAGTATGTCCGTCTGTCCGTCCATGTATTGTCTGTGGTAAATATTTCTTTGGCCGCAAAAATGAAGATGATGCCGCCTTCAAATTTGGCAGAAACATTGGAAGTTTCTGCACACAGTTCAGTATTCAAAATGGAACAAAGCGGTCAAAGGACACGCTCACAGTACAACGTAGACTAAGAACACCTCCTCTGCTTTTGGAAGCAAAAAAAAAAAAAAACAATTTAATTTTTGATCATTATTCGTAAACCATAGCAGATAGAATTATGAAAAGTTCGAAATATATTAGAAAGGATCGACCACTCCCACTCGATATAATAGAATATTAAAGTATAAAATTTTTGCGAAAACTCACGTGACATTAAGAAAGATGCTTTAGAAATTACACAATGTGCATATATTCTTGTGATCAGTATCAAATTCGGAATCCTCTTAAATGTACCCATCCGTCCGTGTGTCCATCTGCATGTCTGCTTATCTGCGCAATATTTGTAAAGTAAACTTGGCCGTAAAATCGAAGATATCGGCTACGAAATTGCGAGAAGCATTGGAATTTCTTTCACACACGTTGTTACTGAAGACGGGACAAATTGATCCCAGGCCCATACCTACAATATAAAGTAAATTACAGTATCAGATAAGCAAGGAAAAACGCTGTTTTTTTAGATGTTTCGTTCAGTGCTCAAAAACATTCGAATTTCCCGAAACAGATTACTACTGAATAAGAGCCAAAAGGGTAAACAAACGATATGTTTACAATGTGGTATAAACTGAGAACAGTTTGGTTTTCCAAAACAAAAAAATTGAGTTTTTATCAAAGAGAAAGAAACGGCACGGTCCGTTCAAATTATTAGGGAATCGAAATTTCAATTTTTTTTTTAAATAGTAGTGTGCATAAACTATTCGGCCAGAACTGAATGTAATTTTCTTACTTGTTTACGTCTACAATACATATACATGAGAATTCAGAATAATTTCACTTTCTGTTGTTCTATAGCAATGGAATCATTAAGAATTTCATTATCTCTCTCCTCCATCAATCGAATCATTAACAACCTTTCTAACGAAGGCTTATATATTGTTAATTAATTAATTAATTTTGCTTACGTTAATTAATTACTGTAATAAAGTTTTTTTAAAACTAGTTAATACCGAATAAAAAGTCGTATTTTAAGAAAGCAGTATCATAAACGGATGTTCCAATACATCTCTTGGCATCAACGATTAACTCAATAGCTAATTTCCGGCCTACATTCGGTCAAGATTGAAGCACTGTTCGGATGTGTTGGTTGGGAGTTTTCAAACTTTATCTGGAGATACTCTAACGCACAGAGCGAAGAGCTAAATGTTTCATGGAAAAAAGGAATACCTCCGAGATCTCCAACATATTTAAGTATCAATTTAGCTTCGCCTAATCTCTGCTTCTATTTAGAGATATTCCCAAAGATAAAAAAAGATCCGTTCACCAATCAATTTTGCTATTAGGACTATATGTCTTTTCTTTTTTGCTTTATTACTTTAGCGTGTGGAAGTTGCCCTCGTGCCGAGATGCCTGTTACTATGATAACTCGTTCTTTAACCGCGTTGCCTATCCTGGAAATAATCTGCTGTGATGGACTTCCCGATCGTTGTAAATGTTTTCATTTCAAAGCCAAGGATGGTATACAAACCTTCTTTCTTTTCTTTCCCTTTAGTAACAAGCTTTCCTCATCATTGCGACCATTTTTAGAACATTATGTCTGATGGACAATAAAAAAATATTAGAAAAATTAATGTGTTTCTGTTCTTAGACCACAAAATGATGGGTGACTATAGTTATCGAATTAATCAATTCCTTCTTTGGGAAGCTAAAACAACCAGCAAAGGGTAAGCGAAAGCCTTCGATTAATGAAGGGGGGGCATTAAAATCAAGATGCCCTAAGTGAATTTCATAAAAAAAATTTGCTCCGAATAGCATCAACTTGGACAAATATTGTCAAGTTTTCTAGGGCACTCTGTATAAAGTTCGAATTTCGAATGAGAAAAATCCTAAATAAGCCCATAGGAATTTTAAAGACAATGTTTACAAGCTTCGTTCCGAATGTTGCAAACAATTGCTTTAACAATACGAATAAATCCACAAATCCTTCGTTCATGGTTAATAGAGTAATTAAAGATCTCTTTTATATCGAATATAACTTCTTCGCTTGGTTTAAATATAAGCTTTAAAGCTTTAAAAGCTTTCAAAGCTTTAACATTTTAAACCTTTAAAAGCTTTAACCTTATAAAGTTTCTAAAAGCGTTAATATTTGTAAAGCTTTTAAAAGCTTTAATATTTGTAAAGCTTTTAAAAGCTTTAAGCTTTAAGCTTTTAAGCTTTAAAATTTAAATAAAAAGTATTTGTTAGTCTTAGCATCCTCCTATATTCTTAATTTTCTTGCTTTTAGCTTTAATGGTTTTCTTGTATCCAATTTATATCGTTTCCTTGCCCTAAGCTTTTATCTCGATTTTACAATTTCGGGGGAATCTAGCGATCCCGCGCTGATCGAGAATATATATAAATTTTAAGAGTAAGTTCCTTAACACGACTGCCCGTTAACAATAAGTCTGGATGAGCTACAATGTGTTAGCGTTTTATATGGTCCTCAAAATCTTTCGCTTATTAATGTTGAAATAATCCCTCAGGGTATATCCATTCCCTACACGTACGTACACGGTGTTGGTCAGGAAGAAATGGGGGAAGAGGAAGAGAGAGAGAAGGGGGCTGCACATTAGGGAAGGGGTAGATATGCCAAAGTTTTTAGTTGCACACAAATATCATCTATTGCAGTGCGATTTCAACTCTCGACTATCGATTTGATAATCGCAACTCTTATCTTCTCGTCAATACGGTAGTTCCATATACATAGACACTGGAGAATACGTAGCACATATAAGTGTAGTGTTGCTGATGCTTTTTTCCATATTGTCCCCATTGTGATAATGTTGTGATGCTGGAAGCTATTCCCAGTGATGTGTCTTCACTGGCTTAAGGGGTAACTCTTAATAGAATACAAGCACATTTGATTTCACCACGAATATTACGATCCTTTCTCTGCCACTTGCATTAAGGTTTCCATGCATTCTGTAAAAACTAGAGATAATTTACATGATAGTGTGGATGCTAAAGAAAATGGTTTTGTGTAGGTAGGAAATGTCCCAATTTTAATCCGTAAATTACAATAACAGTCTTTTCTTGGGAAGCTTTTCAAACATATGCGCAGTGGATCTGTTAGGTCCTATCCTTACAAGATGAAATTTTTGTCGGGATGACTGTATGTATTCTCACAGTCAAACAGGAAAAAAAATTTAACGACTAAAATTTTAAGGCGGCAAGCGTTTATTGTTAGTTTTCCTTCATAAACATATTTCGCATGAAATGAAAGACAAACCAGTGGATCGGATTAGATTAAATAGGTTCACCACGTTACTTAGAAGAGAAATGCTATTGAAAAGAATATTTCCGCATACGTTACAAAACAATTTTGTAGAACTTATTAAATCCTCCCAGTGGTAGGTATATAAAAATTTCTTAAATCTTTTTGTCCGAAGTTGTTGAGTCCAAAAGTTTAATAATTGCGTTCACACTGATAAGAAGAAAAGCGTGAGAAAGAGAAAGTGAGAGCAATACATTGACATAAAGTGTAATGAATGCTTCTGCTGTCATAGATAATAGTGTTGTTGTTGTTGTTGTTATTATTATTCTTGCCGATAACGTATATAGTGATGTGTATAGTTCTAATAATCGAAAGTATGTCAATTCATTTAAGGTCTTTGTAAATCATTTATTCGATCAAGTTTTTCATTAAGGAAAAATTTAGTTTTTCTTCCCTTTAATTTTTTAAATTAAATTAAAAATTTTCAAAATTTCCCTCATAAACAGTAAGAAAAATCGAATGTCCCGCATACCCACCATTTTCATCTTAAAAAAAAGGGAAAAGCTAAATTTTACTTGGTAGGCGTGGCAGATTTTTTTCTACTTTTTTGAAATCCTACGGAAGTTTTTAATGAGCGCTAAGAAGCGATATATCCAGAAAACAGTCCTGTTTCCCGGCTTATTTGATACTATATTCCTTATTTTATATTAAAGGCGTGGCCTGTGATCGATTTGGTCGGTCTTCAAAAGCAATGTATGTATGTATGTGAGAGAACTTCCAAATGTTTCTTCCAATTTTTCCGGCCAGGAGAATATTTACAACAAACATTACGCAGAGATAAGCAGACATGCCTATGGACAGACGGACGGAAGGAATATGTCTAGGTGAATTCCGAATTTGATACTGATTAACAAGAATATACACACTTTGTGTAGTTTCTGAAGCATCATCCGTTCCTTAATGTTACACGAGTTTTCGAAAGAACTTTATTTATAATTCGGTATTCTACTATATGAAGTGTGGGCGTGATCGATCCTTTCCACTTTTGCACAGAAACTACGGGATAGCTAGCGCAATATTTTTGGAAATTTTTATAATTCCATCTCCTATGGTACGAGTCATGAGTAATTAGAAAAAATGGTACTTTTTTTTTCTCCTCCAAAACCAGTCTACGTTGTGTACTGTAAGTCTGTCCTTTGACCATTTTATCCCATTTTCAATACCGAACTGTGCGCAAGAATTTCCAATGTTTCTTCGAAATTTGAAGCCGATATCTTAATTTTTGCGGCCAAAAGAATGTTTACCACAGACGGACTGACGGCGGATATACTTAAATCGATTGTAAATTTGATGGTTATCAAGAATATATATACTTTCTGGGGTCTATGAAATTTCGTTCTGGGAGTGACAAAATGAAATATATCCCTCACCTTGGGTGGTGGGTATAAAAAATACACCTCACCTTCGATGTAGGTGATGGGTACAAAAATCACTTTTAAAAAGTTTAAGGAATTGAGAGGAAAGGAGGGGAAAGCATGCATACTTCTACTTCATACTTGTATTAGGAGGAATAGAATTAATCGCGACTATCGCATTGAAAAAGATAGGGATTCACTGGTCAATTCTGTTTTAACCGGTTCTTTTGTGATTAAAATTTGAACGGATGAATGGAGGGAAAACAAAAACAAAAAATCCTTAGGTTAGCTACAAACTACAACATCGATTAAACAGTGTAACCCAGGGAACATGTTTATCACCATCAACCCCGATGTGTTATGTAAAAAAAAAAAGAAAAAAGGAGCACTAACTAGAATAGAAAACTAAAAAAACACACTCACCCACCGGATTTTATCTTGCCCCCCATAATCATATCGAACTACGATTAAAAGGGTGTTGTTGTTGTTGTTGTTGTTGTATATTTTTTTATTTTTTTAACTGAGTACGATTAAAAGGTGATATTTTTTTATTTCTTTTTTTTTTTCTTTTTTCTTTTTTAAATGTTATGTGTGCTTCCACTTTACAAACGTTTTATTCCTTTACTTTCACTCCTTTAAAAAAATAAAAAAAGTAAAAAATAAAAGAGAAAAAAAATAAAAATGTTTTTCTATGCTAAACAACAACCGCACGAACGAACATTTTGACGTACAAATCTAAGAATGAATGAAAAAAAAAAAAAAAAAAAAAAAATGAAAATCAAAATCAAACGACACACAAGCTTTTCTGTCTGTCTGTCACCTTCATACAATACATAATTTTCACAACAACAGTTCACTCGATAGAAAAAACATCACTTTTCTCAATACAAACGAACAAAAAAAAAACAACAAATGCTTTGGCTTAAGAACTTGTAAAAAATAAAAACGAAAAAAAAAAAAAAAAACAACAAATGCTTTGGCTTAAGAACTTGTAAAAAAAAAAAAAGAGAAGAAAAGAAGAGAAAAAAAAAAGTTGATTGTGAAGCGAAAGAAAAGAAAAAAAAAACAGCGCAAACAGCCACAGCCACAGCCTCCAGGGTATAATTAACACAATGAAGCTCATTGACAGGAAGCTTGACGGTAATAAAACAGCCTCCCAAACCTATTCGAATGTAGCATTTAAAAGTCCAGGCAGCAGTAACGTTACAATTGCTGCTTCTCACGGTAGCAGCGTTGGTCGTGGTGGTGTTGGCGGTGGTGGTGGTGGTCCAGTGCCGAAATGTAAAAATTATACGAAACTTATTTGTGAATTGACTCGTCTTAAAGCCCAACAAAAATATCTCGAATGTAATCAAATTAATTTGGTACCGGAGAATTTCCAAGACAAGACGACTCATGATGATGATCATCATCATCATCATCATCATAATAATATTATGGACAATAATGCTGATAATGCTGCTGCTGGTAATTCAAATTGTTGCAGCGCTGGTGGTGGTAATGATGCAGTCATTGTCGGTCTTATTAATGAAATTAATGTTTTGAAATCTCATTTGAATGATGCTTTTTTGTCATATCATCAAGAATTACAAAAAGCTGTTAAGGATTTTTATTGTTCCGTTAAGGAAATCAAAGAAGATGTTTTTAAACCGCAACGTTTAAGTAAGTTTTCAATGAATTCATTACGGGAGCGTACCGTTAACGTAAATACGCAATTGGAACATTTACGAGCAAAAAATATCAATGAATTGACTAAACTAAGAAATGAATGCGAGAAATTGGAGAAAGAAACGAAAATTTTAATAAAATAAAAACAATAAATCAAAAAAAAAAAGAAAACATGTGTCTGGCAAAAACAAAAAAAAAAAAAAACAATTTCTATCCGATTGATTGATCCTGCAAAGTGAGTAAAGTTTTTTCATTGTTGTTCTTGTTGTTGTTGTTGTGAGTTTCTTTTCTTTTTCTTTTTTTTTTGAAAAGAAAATTCTCTAAGAAAAGCATTTAAGAATCAATCATCAGATATTGTTGTTTGTTAAAGCTTTATCGTGTCTTAGATTGTGACTAGCTTTTCTAACAAGTTTACATTCCCCCGCGTCCCTTCCGAGATT
>KK351300.1:114957-145338 GCA_000671755.1 Glossina brevipalpis | reverse complement strand
TGAAGACTGCTGTGATTTAAAAAGTAACTTATCCCAAAAAAAGGTAAGATATCCATTATAATATCATAAATGATAATAAGCACACGTAACTCTTTTGATTGCTTTCTCTTAACAAAAATTTGTGTTAGTAACAGAAAACTTTCGAATATGTTTAAAAAAAAAAATTCGTATCCTTTGGTTTCAACGATTTTCATGGAAGATTTGCCACAAAAAAATGTTTTCAATAATTTCGTTTTAAGAATTGTTACGGGAGACGCTAATGAAATAATTAGACATTAGGCGATAAGTTAATTTGTTCTGGTCCCAAATGGCCAACTAAATGACAATCAAAAAACCGTTTTTCGAAATTCTAGAAAATTTATCGTTTTCACAATTAATGCTAAAATCCGCACTTAATCCCATCTTAATCTAAAACCTTACTCTTATCGAACATAACATGACTTTAAAACCCCTTTGAATCGAAATTAAACTAAAACTCACTTGAATCCAACGTTTAAACATCACTCGAATCAAACTTAGCCTTAAGCGCCCTCTTGCCAGACTTGTCCTTAATTATCCTCGAATGAGACTTACACTTAAACGCCTTTGAATCAAATTTAACCTTAAACACATTCGAAACAAATTTACCCTTAAACGCCCATGAAGTATACTTACCTCTAAACGCTCTCGAATCAAACTTAATCTTAAACGTCCTCGAATCAAATTTACCCTTAAACGTTCTCGAATCTAATTTGTGCTTAAGCGCGCTTAGAGCAATTCAATGTGTGCAACCAAAAGAAAACTTAAACAACTACATATAGTTTTGACCTTGCCATTATTTTGTTGTCCATTAATTCATTCCGTAATCTCTGCTACGTATTTCTATATACACCCTTAATTCAAAACTGTTTGATTCTTAACTAAATTCCCGCTGCTTTCCCAGAGAGTGCGTCAATATTCTACGATACTGAATAAGACGATTTTTTTATGTGAAGCGCGACGTCATTCAAATTTTAAAAACAACATTTTTCGTATTTATAATAAGAGAGAGAGAGAGAGAGAGTTTTCATTAATTAAAACTAGAAAAATTTAAATTAAAATGTCGATTAATGTATAAACCTTTATATGAGTTATTCAAATGAATTAAATATCTCGAAACAAGAAATATATGACTTAGACCACTTTCATAATTATGGGCACATATATACTTAATAGTTGCCTTGAATGCTATTTTATTATTATTATAAAGAGAATTTGAACAAAACTAGCAAGAATTTGCATTTATGTCTAGCTGACGTGTGAAGTAAGCAGATTAATTACCTTTTAATCAACATTATGCTATTGAAACGACGGGCAAAATCTATCAAGCGACAGATCTGGATAAATTTTATAAAAATTATTAAATAAAACGACTGATGGATCATATTGATAAAAATGGATCTAGATTTCAAAAATGGTTACGGATCCACATAAAAACTTGATTTTTAATTCAAGTTTTATAATGGCACGCGTATTCTTCGTTTGTGTCTATGTGTATGTTATACTTACTTTAGCCTCCCTGTTTTAAATTCTATACTTACTCTAGTCTTTCCGCCTTTGACAATGTAAACTAATTAGCAAAAAGCATTCTTAGTATTTTCGACTGTAGTAAATTTTTTTTTCAATCTCATCAATCGTACAAGTATTAAACTTAGATAATATAATATTTCTTTATGTCAAGTAAAGAAATTGATAGCTAGACATAGGTTTGTCACAACACAAAAAAAAACGGAGGTAGTTTTTACACTGTTTAAGTTAAGTGGCATCTCTCTGACATGGATGTGATATTAAGCATCAATTCATTGTGAATGTTTCAATCAGACAAAAGAAAAATGTGAGAACTTTCGCAATGTACACGCGCGCGACAGCCATTTTAATTCGTACATTTCAATTTTATTTGGGCGCGATGTAGTAATTTTATGTTTTGTGAAAATGTAATAAAAAAAAAAATTTATTTTACTGGAATCTTTGGTAAGTCTTCTTTACATTTGCATTTGATTAGTAAAAGGGAACAAGAATTTTTTTTTCTAGTTTGCATAGACACGCGTCTTAAAAAAAGTAGCTTTGTAAGTTCACATTCAGGTTACATAAAGTTTCGTTTATAAAATCATTGCACGTTGTCGATCACGTAAAATACATATGCTGGACTATTTCAGGTAGTTTTCCATTGTTTCGAAAACTTAAGGACAGGTGAATTAGAAAATTTTATTCGAAAAATTTTTGGCAAACCTTTTTTTTCATCGATACTTTTTTAAGTCCGTTTATAAATAACTTGCTTGCTTATGATGTGGATAGAATTGATTTTTATGCCGAGAACATCTTAAAAATCTGCTTAAACTAAATCAATCAAAAATGTCATTAGCGTCAATTCGCACATATTTTGAAAAGTAGGTAATCATGGCCCAAGTGTTTTAAGTTTTTATGCCCACCATCAAAACGTAGGAGTGTGTTCATTTTATCATGTTGTTTGCCACACTCCGAAAAAATCGTCAGAGACCCTACAAATTACATTCATATTCTCTATTAGCATCAAAACTTAGAATCGATCTAAACACGTTCGTCTGTCCTAGGTGCACTCTTTTGTTTTTACAACTCTTACGAAAACATTATTAATTTCAAATTAATTCAAACTAAAATAACAGTAATAAATAAAAGTCTTAAAAAGAGTTTTGAGATATTTTTAAATTCTTTACTAAGTAAATAATTTTTATTATTCTAGACGTTTCACACTGGTACTGAGCATTCGCAGCATTCTCATAAACCTATGATTGACAGCAGTATTCAAACTATGTTTGCTGGCCAAGATGTTCATACAGTGAATGGTCCCCTAGTTACCATTATTGAATCGAAAGGAAAAACTATCACGCAGCAGCTTGATAATACGTTGAATTAAAAGAAAGGTATTTATAAGGGATTATTAAATAATTTGTGTAAACAATTCTACGCTTTCTTGTTTATGTTTGCCTTGATTGATTATAGTTTATTAACGTTTTAAGACGCGTACTGAGATCAATCATAGAATATAGAAACGATATGTATATCCCCCCTGTTCGCAATGTACGGGACTGTAATGTAATATAAAGTTATGACATTCGCGATAAAATCAGTTCTTCGCGTGTGAATCGTTCTTTATTTAATTTAAGTATAAATATTATCCAGTCTGCAATTTAGGATCTAAAAGAGAACTAATGAAAGCGGCAACCATATTCACATTTAAATGTAAAAAATCGTGTATTGGCAACCCTCGTAAAAAGTCGTTTTAAAATCGCCGCCATAATTGCATCGCGTCATTACTCTTTTAGCACTGAAAAGCATCGGGCGGAATTTTGTAGAAGCAAGTAGAAAAACAAGATGGACTTTAGCAAATTTCATTATTTTTCTTAAATGTAACCTTTGCAAACCTAATCAGAACTATTATTTCATTCGTGTTTCGCATGTGTAATTAAGATACGCGGCGACTTATTTATAATTTTTACTTCATATTGAAAACACATGTGACGGAAAATTGCGGCGCTCCACAAAAGAGAAAGAGTAATCTTCATTTTAATTCATTTTAGCTAAAACTATTGGTAAGATACATATATAATATTTGTATAAATATAAATTATAGAATAAACACGTTTAACATAACATCTTCATAAAGTGATACTTTGTCGCAACGTAGAAAAAATCTTCTTTTATATGATTATAACCTCACTTTCAACGGTTGAACAAAAATGACGAAAAAAACTCATAGAAATTTGTGGGTTAATTAGTTGTCCCTAACAGTTCTTATTCTTATGGTGAATATTTGTAACCGAAAAATGTTCGGTAATCATTTAATCTCGGTAAGGTAGCGATTAATATTAAAGTTTATATGGGAAATGTAAGTTGCCGATATCTTTCATGACACACAATTGGGTGGCAAAGAAAAAACAGTAAACTTGGCAACTCTGTTTCACATTTTCCTCATTAAAGAATATCAGTGTTTTTTTGAATACTTGAATTAGAGAAAGAATTTTTTCGGAAGAAAATAAATGAAAATTTTCCAAGTGAAAATAATAAAAATTAAATTATTAATATATAGTTTTTACTAATGTCGAAAAAGACTGATAATCCTTATGATGTAGATAGAATTAATTTTTATGCCGAGATCATCTTAAAAATCTGCTTAAAATAAATCAATCGAAAATTTCATTAGCGTCATTATTTTGTGGTTAGGTTTAATGTTTACAATTTTAATTCGCACATATTTTGGTAAGTATAGGTAGTCACGGCTCAAGTGTTTTAAAATTTTTGTAACTGTTGTATCCGCATTTTACCATCTATTGCGGGGAATTGTACAATCTCGGGTACATACACAGCCGGATTCTTAAAAGTTCTTAAGTTTTTATGCTCGACATCAAAATGTAGGAGTGTGTTCGTTTTCTCATGTTGTTTGCCACACTCAGAAAGAATTGTCAGAAATCCCACAAATTATTCATATTTTTGATTAGCATCAAAACTTAGAATCGATCTAAACACGTTCGTTTGTCCGAGGTGCAGCTTTTTTTTTTTACAACTCTTACGAAAACATTATTGATTTCAAATTAATTCAAACTAAATTAATAATAACAAATAAACGCCTTAAAAAGAGATTTGGGATATTTGTAAATTCTTTACTAAGTTAATCATTTTTATTTTTTTAGTTTTTCAGGGTGAGTCACGTCTTGAACGTGCTACCAAAGAAAACTCTTTGTTAGCTCTCAGTTAGAGTGAAGGGATACAAACTATAAAGTGTGCACATCCGTTTAAATCTACATATTCACTCAACACTAATCCTCATCAATGTAATGCAAAAGGCAGCTTTAAAAGTTGCAAACATACCCTTGTTGTTGATCCAGATGTCTATAGACCCTTAATATGGTCACTTAGTTACTATTGTTGAATCGAAGTGGAAAACTATCACGCAACACGTTGAATTAAAAGAAAGGTATTTATAAGAGATTATTAAATAATTTGTGTAAACAATTCTACGCTTTTTTGTTTATGTTTGCCTTGATTGATCGTGGTTTATTAACGTTTTGAGACGCGTACTATCAATCATAGAATATAGAAACGAAATGTATACCCCCTCTCCCCCCCTGTTCGCAATGCACGGGGCTGTAATGTAATATAAAGTTAGGACATTCGCGATAAAATCAGTTCTTCGCGTGTGAATCGTTCTTTATTTAATTTAATTATAAATATTATTCAATCTACAAGATTTGTGTGTTTTATCGTTACGATCTCTAACATTACCGCGAAATTCATGAAAATTGAAGCGGAGGTTATGGCGCTGCTCGTCATTGACTAGATGATGACTATGAGTTAAAAGAGGAATTTTTTAACAACTTAAAAAAAAAAAAAAGTCCTATTTTGTCGACGTTTGGCATCAAAATGTTGTCATCAGGCATTCCTTTTTAATATTAAAAGGATTTTAATCGATAAATTCTTTATAAATGTCTCGATAATTTATTTTTTGTATTAACCCTGAATATAAATGAAAAACCATAATGATTCATAACTCAATTAAATATAATTACTTCTTCGAAATATTATTATTATTATTATTATAAATAAAACTGCATCCCAGTCTTTGCTAGAAAATATAAAAAAAAAAAGTTCAAAGATTTGTCGCGACTTAATGTACATTTGTCAGAAATCTATCGATTTTATATTGGGTCTATCATATAGCCAATAAATCAAAAGCGAATTAAAAAGACTTACAAGAGGAAAGACCTAATGAAAAACTACCATTTAATATAGTTGCAAATAGGAAGTAAATTGAAAGCGTGGGAATAAGTTCAACTTCTCAGTAACTTAGATCACTTATTTTTCCTTTATATACGCGTAAATATTATATGCTAAATATTAAAGTCTATTTTCTCTTTACCATAATCAATAATAAACACTGCCCCTCTTTTCATGCCTGGCTCCCTTCTTTTGCAAATAACAGGTAGAAAATCACACGATATTTCTAAAAGTTGGAATCTTGAATAAGGTATTTTATTAGCGGTATACCGCTATCTTAGGGTTTTATGACATAAAAAAAAAAACAGACAAACAGACGCCGGCCGTTACAATGATTACTTCCCCAGAAAATATTTCAAGTCTATCACCAGATAATTTTTACTCGAAATGGTTGACAATTTCGTTCGTCGAAATTACTTCTAAACGGCGGAGAGCTTAAGTGAACGCGAGGATCATCGTCGTCTCTTCTATTTGAATTGCCTGTCATTATTGACAGGTACGCTTCGCGATTTATCCATTTTTCTGCTTTAAGGAAGGATAAATACCGCATCGATATGCGTTATGCGTTAAGTATATTAATGCGGTAATAATTTTTTTTTTTATATTTTTAATGTCTTTTCATTATTTTGATCGTTTCGATAACAAATATATTGATTAAAAATCTGAAAAAAATTCTTTTGGAATGTTTTGTGAGCAATTTCTTCATAATCTTTATAAACATCTCAGTATGTTGTCTGTTACGTATGATAATGTAACATTTTCGTTGTAATGATTTGCTGCTGTTCATTTGCTTCCGGTTTTCTGTTCTTCAGATTATAGTTCAGACAGTTACCGAAGCTCTGGACGTGCTCACGATACCCCGTAACGAAGAAAACAGAATCATCGGGCGGGCAAGAAAGTCCAACTCTCCAATTAGATGGATGGTGCTTTTTCCTTCTTTTTCTTTTTTTTTCTGCATTATTTTGTACATTTGTCTTCTTTTCTGCATTTTGTGTTGCACATCGTCAAATTTTTCAATGACTAATGCCACGGTCTATATCCTACTATACTTATGGGTTTCGTTCGGTTGTATCATCTCCCGACCTTTTACCTACTTTTATTTCAAATTAAGAGATTTTAGTACATTTTTTTTAATATTTAAAATCTCTTTTCTTCTCTCTCGTGGGAACCTTTCTTAATGGCTGTGGCTGCGGCTGTAGTGGTGAATGTTCTATGAAAATACATTTTCGTTTGTTTGACTTACGTGAATAAAATGCTGTAGCTGTTGATGTAAATTTTTCTTCCTTGAGTTGTTGAGACTTATTTTATCTTTGAATCTTTTGCGTTCAGGGGCACGATCGCAGAGAATTACACATACATTTAATCCAATTTTTTCTGTTAAACGTATGTTGTGTCATTAATACATTTAACATATTCTGTTAGGACTATGTTTGTATAATGTGATAACAATATACAAACGTTCGATGATATGCTTGTCGCAAGGAAGACTAGAATTTTGCTATTTACAGCGTGGCTCTCCAATCTATCTTCATTGCTATTGTAAGTAACTTGTTTACTTGCAGCAGCTTAATCAAAATGAAGTACAACCGTTTTTTCTTTTTCATTCATATTTTTGACAATTTTTGCCCATCGATTAATATATTCGTCCTTGGGCTCATTCGTATTTGGTTGCATTATTTGCAACTTGTTTAAGAGAACAATATGAGAACATTTAAGGTAATTGGAACTTTAAGTGGACTCTCATAAATTCATAGCATTCGCGAGAGTGCATATAAAGGAGCTGGGAGATACTTTCCTCAGCCTCCGTGAACTTCGTTCTAGTGCTGCAAATTAATTTTGCAAATACTTCTGCATGTTTGCTGTCGTTCATTGGAGGATTTGAGTGCTCCTGCGCTCCTATTTTTTTTTTTTTCTTGGGAACGCTGTTTTCATGTTACACGCTTGCTAATTTGGCCTTCAGTTCCTCAATTTCTTTTAACCATATATTTTCGTTAAGGTTCTTTATTGCCTTTGTCGAATCAGATGGACCTTTATTCATGTACCAATGCTTATCTATTTCTGTGTCCCCTAGACGACACCTTTTTTGTGAAGATGGGTGATATTCTTCCTCCGAAGTTATATTTTTTTGGAAGTCTTCTTCCTCATTTATTTGTAGACTATGTACTTGACGTAGTATTTCTACATCTATATAGGACCCATCATCCTACTGGTGGTACTGGAGTATCGATTTTGGACCTATCACCAGTAGCGGGAAGGATGGTTTTGGACCTATCACCATCATTAGAATATTGTTGGAACTCTTGCTTCTCACTTATTTCCTGACTATATAGTTGGAATTGTAGTTCTTCACCTATATAGTCAACATTTTGGAGCAATTGCTCCTGAGCAGGAATTTGCATCGATTGCTCTTTTCATTGCATTTTCCTAGCATTTTACATCTGTTCCAGCATCATCTAGCAACTGATCCTCGCGAAACATTTGCGTAGGATATTCCATCAACTGCAGATTTCGCGAACGGGTGGCGTTTTTTTTTAGAATCTTCTTTATTGCAGTTTGTTGTGAGATCGTCAGCTTTGAAGTGGGCTTCGCAAATAAAATTTAACTCTCTCGTTCTGTTCGTAGGAATAATTGAAGTCCACTTCCGCATTTTGAATTCACTAACACTGAAAAGACTTTGTAATAGATTTTTCTCCCTATATTAGAGGGACAATTTTCTACCAGACATTTAATTAAATTATTTTAATAAATTATTTGAATTTTTTTTTTTACTTACCACTTATAGCTTCATTGCTTTTTGAGGCTATACGTTCAACGAGGTCGTCAGGGTTTACACCATAGGCGTCCACGTTCAAGCTACGGATTGTAGGGGTTGAGTGTTCTATCAGACTCACGCCCTTTTCGCCGAAAGTGGATAAATATATATATTTTAACGATTGCGACCATTTCTCTAGCAATTCCAGCCAATCATCCGAATTATCATACGAATTTATGCGAAAATGTCTTGTTTTTAAAGGGTTTTGATTTGAAAGATTTTGTAGCACGATTCTTCTCTATAGTCGCTATTTAATACTTTTCAATGGACAATGGAAATTTTTTCTACCAGACATTTGGTGAATACCATTGCGTTGTTTAAAATATAATATTCTAAAAAATGGAGTATCATACCTATTAATATAGGTAAAGATACTAATATAGTATAAAATATAAATGACTTTTCCGTTTTTGGCAGTGATTTCAGTGCGGCACAAATCAAGAAGTATGCTAACAATGACCAGTCCAGTGATTTCAAGACTTGTCGTACTATTTTTCGGTACTCTAAATACTTATGTTGTGCTTATGTTGTGCGCACCGAAAATGTCGAGGAGTAAGCACATCGAATGGATGATTGTGTGAATTGGATTGTGTATGCGTTTTTCACTTGCTTTGAAGCATTTGCAGACATATTCATTTCATGGTTTCCTTTTTATTATGAGCTTAAAACTGCTCTCCTGTTCTAGTTATTTTCACCCAGCACAAAAGGAACTTCAACGTTATGCAGAAAATTTTTACTCCCTACATTAGCATGTCACGAACAAAAAATTGATGAGCACATTAATGAAGCCAAAGATGGATGGAATCGGCAAGAAAAGGTATCGGTTGCGTATTGTGGATAGTCGATAATAAGGTTTTGTTCAATTGTGCAATGGACAAGAGCTGATCGAACTAGATTAATAGTTTCATTTAACCGACCAGTAGGGATTTGGCTTCAGTTGTTATTACTTCTACATTCAAATTATAAATACGTTTGCACCATGGATTTTTGATTTTTTGATTCTTTGGAGGAGAATCCAATGTTTAACTTTCACTTAAGAAAGGACATGTAGTTTTAATTTCTATTCAATATGTAAAAGTTGCGAATTTTATTTGCAATTATGCTCGATGTCTACTCAAGAAATGAAATGCGTTTCTCGTTATCTCGTAAATTTGCCCGACGTAACCAAACATTAGTAATTTAAAACGGCTTCAAACACTTCACTTATGTCGATGTCCCATTAAATTGCTTCACATTTCGACAAACCTAAAGAATTGAACACTCTTTCTCTATTTTGTTGTCGAAGAACATATTCTGTGCCGAAGCTTGTCGATTTTAGACAACCTGCGCTCTGGAAAAAGAACTATATAATAGTCATTTGATTGGCGAGACTCAGGAAATGCGTAAAGTTTTCCTCGTTTGTGCCTTCGAGTTATAAAGGATAAGAGGATTTTTCGAATGAATTTGTAAGATGTATATATATTGCTTGACTATAAAATAATAAACGATTTGTTTATAAAGAGCCCGTTAGGAAGTTAGATTCATAAGTAAGTGGACCCAATTATTTCGACTTTTCTTGTTTGTTGTAGCTCATGTTCATGGACTTTAATTTCTTCTTAATTGATTAAGCAACTTATTCTGATTTTATTTTGTGAATGAAAGAGTATTTGGTGTGAATAAACTGCTGAATAGTTTCGCTTTGATTTGAAACAGGGTTGCCATACCAGTTATCGTTGTTTAATATTTATTCCGAAGATTTTTTATAATAAAAGTAAACTTTACTTTGCGCTAAACTCTATCATGCTGATCTTCTTTCATCTTTTCGGATGAATGTGTTGGGATTAATTTGTGATATGTTTGTGTGTACACATTCTTCTCTCTCTTCTATTTCTATTGTAGGAATTATTATATATATATATATGGTGTCTGTAATAAAGTGTTAGACTTGGTATCAGGAAGCTGTGTATGCGTTTTTCACTTGCTTTGAAGCATTTGCAGCAGACATATTCATTTCATGATTTTCCTTTTTTTTTCATCTTTTTTTCTTATTAAGTACAGTTTTTGTTTTATGCACTTGTCGGTTTCTTTCTGATGATGTTCTTTTATTTCATTAATTCCTATTTCTTATTTATTCGTTATAATCAAAGTTTTTTCCTTTTTCTTTTTTATTGTTTTCTTCCTTTTTGTCGTTATTTCTTCTTCTATGAATAAAACAAAACGAAATTAATTTTAATTACATTTTATTTACAATTTTTTTTGTAAATTTATCTTCAAACAATTTTTGAGCATATTTACAGCAATACTCCTCCTCTAATATGTTTCGTGAATATATCACAGAAAATATACATTATTGCACAGGCAATTAGAGCCACGACTGTAGCAATAACGAGTTTTGTCCATGACTTGATTGATGTGGCATCGACCTGTAGAATTCTCCGAAGCTCCTCCTATTTGTATTATGTTATTCTGTTAAATAAAAAAATATTTTATATAATTCTGTTAAATAAAAAAAAAAAAAATGGATTAGATTGAATAGAAAAGATAGACTGCGTGATAAGCAGGAAGATACATGGAAAAGCAATAAATTTACCTTTTTTATAACCAATTCTTTTTTGTATAAATATGTTTTTTTTTTTCTAGTTTTGTCAAACGTAAACTGGTAGAAGTTCCTAAATTAAAATGTGATTTGTTTGCAATAATTTGAATTTGTTTTTTTTTTTTTGAAAGAAAAAAAAAAAAAGAAGAAGAACGAACAGGGCCAGCTTTGTTTAAAAATTTTCTACGTTTTGCTCTACAGTTGTTCTTAGCGCTACTACTACTAGTATTACTATAATAGATAACAGATGACCTGTTTGTTGAGCATCCACGTATGTATGTATGTATGTATGTATATGTATATGGAATTTATATCGTTTCATTAGAAATTCTTCTAACGTGTATAGATTATGTTAGAAGAACTCATCCGTCTGGATGAACGCATTAACACATTGATACGGTATTTTAACATGATTGAGTCAGAGGAAAAGTGGTTTATAAGATTCATGTAATTTAATTAAATTAAGTGCAAGAATATAAAATTGGTGTATACACACGATTATCCTCAAGATTTATGTCAATAACATACCTACAGTCATGTCTTAGCTTTCATATGCGCACATGCTCGTGTCCCCTTAACAACCCAACACATGGTTACACACATGTGTTACACGGAATAAATGATCGCACACACACACTTGCAAACACACATTATTACGCATGTAAACATAACATACATACATACATACATGCAAACATACATGTCATATTTATGTATCATAAGTCCCAATATTATTCGTCGAGACTTGTTCTAAAAATTTTACTAATATATATTTTTCCGAAATATATATAGTATGTCTGAATTTGTCCAGTGCCAGTGTGTTCCAGAATCTATGCTATAAAAAATATATATTGCTTGGCTATAAAATAATATAAACAACTTGTTAATAAAGAGCCTGTTAGGAACGAGTAGTCTTACTTAGATTCATAATTGGACCCAATTATCTCGACGTTTCTTGTAGCTTCTGCACACTTGTCAATAATTTATTCTCTAATTATAGTTTTTTCATAATTTCTCTTATTCGCAATACTTTGCCTTTATACATGTATACCTAGAGTCAATCATTTAGCTTCTGACAGCAGCGCTATTACACTTCTTGTTAGTCGATACATTTCGTAACGACCCCGATGTATTGCTACGTTGTTACGAAAGATTTGTAACGCCTCTGGGTTTTTTTTACGCATATAATGTCAAGTCATCCATACATAGCCGTTATTTGAATTTTTTAAAAATCACAAATCTTGAAGAGAATATAAAAATAATAATAAAATTAAAAAAAAAAACAAGAAAGAAAAAGCGTAGAAAAGTAATCGTCAACTATTTGAATCAAGTAAATAGAAGATCTTGTTAATATCTTCCTTGATGCGGATACTTTTTGTTTACGTTTAAATTATTAATTGCCGGAAATCCTTGATATGGTTCATTTAGTGTGTAACATAATCATTTGATGAATATTTTCCCTCCTCATATTCACTGAAAGAGACGTCTTCCGTTGGGCATTATGATGCGATAACTATCTTGCTTGTGAATTTTTTTTCACAGAACTTTATTAAATATTTAATGCTCTTTAAAGTATCACATAGCGAGCAAGCAAACTTTCACGTAAGTTATTGTATTGAAAAGCGCAATCGCAAAGAATATGAAAATTACAATTGTGGGAAAGTAATCATCTAAACTAAGCACACAAAAAATATTTGATAAAAGAAAATTGTTTGTTTATATATATAATATATTTAAGTTTATACGCTAATTTTAATACTATTATATAATACTATTATACAAAATGCAAACTGTCTGTGAATATGCAAATTTTAACAGATTGTGTGTGATAGTCCTTTAGAGTTAAGTTTTAATAATAAGTACACTTTTCTTTAAAAAAATGTTCGTACCATTTTCTAAGAATTTTTAAATAAAAAAAACTAAATTATCAAAAATTTATTTTTATATATGTGCAGCTGTGTATATATTCTCATGACGATTTACAAAGTAATACTAAGCGCGAATATCAGTTTTGTTGGGAACTTAAAAAGAAATTGTATGACGTATATAGAGAACTAATTTGAATATCCGTCATGTATGTAATTAGATTATAGTGTATGTATGTGCTATAATATTGATAATAATAAAAAAAAATAAAATCATTTTTATAAAATAATAATAATAATAATAATAATAGTAAACAAGAGCAGCGTGGTGCGTAGTTATTTAAAAAGAAAAATTTTATAAAATCTTAAAATTAATCAAAAATCAAAATTTTAAACACTTTTTTTACTTATTTATTATTTTTAATGTTTCCTAATAAAATTTAAATAAAAATTTCCAAGAATGTTTAATAAAAAAAAATAACGAGAACAGAGAGATTTTGACTTCTTTATTTTCAATAGCGTTTGCAGCAAGCAGATCATGATCATCCGGCGTTAATCAATAAAATAATGCAGAGATGCGGTGGCTGGCATCAGGCGGCTGCAAGCACAATGAAGCCGCCTTCATATATCCACAAATTCAAATATGTGCGAAGCGATGTAAACGTACACAGCGAAGCCGCGCATTGTGCTTGCATTTTTCTTTCCACCAGACATGGGAGCGCGTTTTCATTGGGTATTCAGCTTAAAATGTAAAATGCATTGTTTTTAGTTTCTTTAGGTGCTGCTGGAGTATACTGGATACGATACTACGCACTTAAGAAAAATTTCAGTTTCATTTTCGTTAAGTAAACAGTTTAATTCAACGCAAAAAGAGTCAAGGGTAGAGAGAGAGAAATATCTTTTAAAAAAACGGAAAAAACATACAAACTTCGTTCATAAAAGCGTTCTTCGCTGTTTGAAGCAGCAGGTGGGGTTAATCGATATAAATTTTTCATTATCGCTTTCTGCCGTGAAGGCGGCGTGGGTAAACAACAAGGATGGATGGTATCATGTAAGCAAGTTTGATTAGCGTCAATCCCTAAGAAAGATTACTCGCTGTAAGTATTACTTGCCCAACACACTGGATAGAAAATGGTTGCTGCCTGCGCCCGCTGCATAATACAGCACCTTTGCGTACTATCACAAGGCGAAGGAAAAACTCTACACCATACCCAATGAATGCTTAGTCTGGAATCTCGAGAATAGTGCGAAAATCCTTTCGATGTGGGTTGTTTCATAACTTGAGCGTTCAACGCTGAAAAAAATAGTCTGATGTAAGGTGGGCCATAAAATGTAGGTACCCAATGTTAAACAGAAGTCTGAACTTAGCGTCGTTCGCTTTTTACACCCTCTGAATAGCCGCGCTGGTATAAAATTAAATAAAGTAAATTTAAACTATCTAGTTAAGTTGGTTTATATTAATTAATTTTAAAAAGGAAAATGTGAGAATTCCAAACTAGAGAAACAAACTACACAACTTAGCTCTGGTCCCTGCATTATTGAAATTAATTTAATTATCATATAAATGTTTGTTTTAAGAATTGTAAAAGTTTTGTAAGAGAGAAGTCTCATTAAAATAATACGAGTAATGGAGACAGTAAAATTTCAAACATAAAACCTTAATTTAATTTCGTAGCAGGGGCCGGTTTCGGTTTGTATGTGTTTCTCTCTCGTAGTTGCTTTTTCTTATACATAAATATATAATACTTTTGCGGTAATTGTTCTTGGCTCATACTCAACACTAATGCAAATTCGTTCACTTCGATAGCAATTTGCCAACGCCGGATTCGACATAAAAAGACGATTTCACGGCTAATCTGCTTACAAAATGCTAAAAGTAACGGTATAGCCATCAATCCGGCGTGAAAGCAGTAGTTTACGCGAAAGCAATTCGCCTGAGACTAGAGAGGATTAATTAAATTCCTCAAACGTAACCTCGATTTACGATTTACGATTACGATTTACCTATCGTTTGGAAGAGTTATGAAAGATCGGCTTGACAGCGTTTATATGTTTTCTTTGAAACTGTGCATTGTACTTTAAATCTGAACTGATCTACGTTGAAAGAATGGAAGCGAATTTCATAAATCGCACATAAATAAAATTTATATTGTTTGAATATAATAAATTTAAATTTTCTCTTTATTTACTGCAAAATTTCCTTATCTACAGACACATTATAGCTATATTCGTTATCGATAATTAAATTTGACGACAGCTCCACAACACTGTATGTAATCCTTAAACATAAACATATAATTAAACCTGGCATCTCTGTTTAACATATGTTTCATTAAAGTATTAGCAAACAGAGTACTTTTTTCATAAGAATAAATGTGAAAAGTTTATAAATAAAATTATTAATATTTAAATTAAAGTGAAAGTCGATTCTACAATCAACAAGTCTTCTTTTTTTTTGACCTGCAGGTATAGGCCCAAATTAAAGGCCTTCCTCCAAACGTTTTTTACGAACCAAAAGAAAAAGTTCATCATGTCTGAAAAGATTGATAATTCTTACGATATGGACAGCACTAGTTTTGATGCTGAAATATATCTTGAAAAATTGCTTAAAGTAAATCAATTAAATTAGCGTCCAATTATTGTTAGTTATTTCCAAACCCTCTTTATATCTTATCCATTCAGGATTGTTCTCTTAAACAAATAATGGACACCGAGGCAGCTGTCGTCAAAGATACCCAAACACTTCACTCGGACATGCAAACTTTAGTATATGAGAATTATAATAAATTCATATCGGCCACAGATACTATACGCAAAATGAAAAACGATTTCAAGCAAATGGAAAGTGACATGAATTTGTTAAAAGATAAAATGTCTACAATAACGAGTTTTAGTGAACAAATCACTGGAACTTTGCAGGGAACTAGATCTCAATTATGTAAATTATCTGAGAAACATTCTTTATTGAAACGTTTACAATTTCTGTCTTCATTGCCGGCTAAACTGAAGACTTTAATTCAAGAAAAAAATTATGCTCAAGCTGTTCAGGATTATACTCATGCTCAGAAAGTATTTAAACAATATGGACATCAACCTTCTTTTGAGGGTATACAAAATGATTGTGATTCCATAATCCATAATTTAAAAAATAAATTGAGGCAAGAATTTCAAACTGGAAAATCTGCACAAATGCTAACTGAAATAGGTGAATTATTGCTGCAGCTAGATGAACGTGCTCCTGATATGGCTATGGAAGTATTGAGTTGCGCCTCTAAACGTTTGCATGATCAAATTGTTATGTTACAAGATCAAACTGAAAGAGATATGATTGAATTTGTTGATATGGGAATTGAGGGTTTCCTTAATGATCTGACCCTCGTTGTAACCTCATACTATGATATGTTTGTGGCCAAACATTATGAAAATGAACAAGATGATTTTCAGGAACAAGCTTTAAAAGATCTTAATATATTTTTAAATTTAAACATCGATACCTATTTAACATTAGTCCAAGATCGTGTTGAATCCGATATAGGTTTCGGTGACACTCAAGTAATGCTTAGAGCGTTAGATCGTTTACATCGCCGTCTTTTGGCCATGCGTAATATATGTCGTGGTATTGATATTCAACGGAATACGGTGGATATAATTATAAATGCCGCCCATCAGCTATGTGAAGCCCATCAAAAAAATCTCAAAGATCATTTTGCCGACAGTTTAAGTTCTGTACGTTTATCTTTAGTATCAGCAAAGACTGATTCAGCTGCAGGCTCCAGTTTAAATGATTTGATCACTAACTTATATGTTTCATTAATAGAGAAAGTTAAAGGGGTTCTACAAGATTTATTAGTATTCCTGCAAACAGACTGGTCATTTAATATCAAATCAGAGTATAAAGGTGCGTTATGTGTTGAAGGCATTAGAGAGAATTTAATAATAGGTTTTTTGAGGCATATTGCCAAAGTGATGAATTCATTTGGAGATACTTCAAGTACAAGTCCACCTAATCTATTACTTGTTCTTTCGAAAACATGTCTCGAAATGGAGCAGAGTGGTGTACATATTTTGGTAAGTAAGCCATTAAACTATTTTAAAATTTTGCTTTCTATATTCTATTTATTGTGCGATGTATCTTCCAGATTACACTGGTGGATGATCTATATGAAATTGATTCGGAAAATAGTGCAACATTAACTCATGAAACGGAGATTTGCTCTGAAATGCGTGAAACAGCACAATCATTATTAGATACATTTGTACGTCTCCAGGGTTTGAATATCTCGCAAATGTTACGCAAAAGTGTTGAAACTCGGGATTGGCTAAATTGCTTAGAACCTCGAACTGTACGTGCTGTAATGAAACGTGTGGTCGAAGAATTGGCAACAATCGAAAGTGTTGTGGCCAGTTTATATGATTACACCGGGACCGTGCGAACCGTAGCCAGCAGTGATTCCAGTCGTAAAACGCATTTTAGTAACTTGACGAATTCCAAGCAGCAATTCCGCTCAAACTGGTCCAACTACACACCATCGCAATTAGAACCTAGTTATGTATCCAATATTCATCGTCTATTCTCAGAGAAGATAGATATTTTTACTTCAGTCGAATTCTCTAAAGTGTCTATAGTCACTGGCATTATTAAAATTAGTTTAAAGGCAAGTTTTTTTATATGAAATTAATTTTTGAATCACAAAAATCTCATTTATGGCTTGAAAACATGGTTAGGCTAATAGATTTTATCGATTAATATATTTTATCTCAACCATTTATAATACAGATTTTCTTTTATATGTTTTTAATTTGCAGACCTTACTGGAATGCGTTCGATTACGGACCTTTAGCAAATTCGGTTTACAACAAATTCAGGTAGACACTCATTATCTGCAAATGAACTTGTGGCGTTTTGTTAAAGATGAAAAGTGAGTCTAATAAATCAATCAATGAATGAATGATTTCCCCCCTCATTTTTGTTTATATTTGTTTTTTTAGTTTATTAAACTTTCTTTTAGAGGAAATTCTGGGTTCTGCGGTTCATCGTTGCCTTGAATCTACTCTAATGGAACCCAATGCAGTAGAGATTATCTGTGAACGGGGTTAGTAGTAAACTTTCTTTTTTATCTTTATCTAAAACATCTAAATCCATCCTGTTCAACATTTCTGATTATCTTAAGCTATTTAATATCTTTTCTTTTTTAAACCATGCTTAGCCTAAAGGATAAAAAAAATAAAATAAAAATTAATTCGTAATTCGCTCACATATAAAATATCCCATTTAATGCTCCATTTTATTATCGGTGTGTACGCACAATTTCCCAATCTCGGACAACTGTGTTGTTGGATGAATAAGCGACAAAGCCTTTGATTTTTTTTTTTTTTTTTTTTTTTTCTCTCTCTCTCTCTTGTTGGAACACTGCAAGACACTTGGGCGGGCTCGTTCGTTTTAAGCCTTCAGATACTATGTAATCAAAAGAAATTCGAATGCAATTTTTTTTTTTTTCTTTTTTGCCTAGTTTATGGACGAACTCACTTCACAAGTAGGAACCCTTTTTTTCAATTGAAGGCTTCGAGAAGCACTAAGGATAAATTTATGTTAACACGATTGAATTTTCTTTGATTATCAACTGATAAATCGGACTATAGGAGAACTGTCGCGAAGTTTGGCTCCACGTTCTATGGAAATCGAGAAATAGAGAAATACCGCGTTATAGGAGGATTTAATGTAGAGAAGTAAGTGTAGAAGAGCAGTGAATTAACTTCATTTGCAACGTTCATCCACTCAAAAATGTTACGCAAATGAAACCATGACATGAAATGAAAGATTTTAACTTGACCATGCCATGACAAGAAAAAAAAAATTAAAATACACGAACGAACACTATTTATCGTTAACAACCTAATTTCAATCAAGACGGCTTGTTGTTGTTATATTATTACTAAAACTTTTCGATTTTATTTTATCTCTGCTTTTTTTTTCCTTAATATTATTCAATGACGATTTGGAGAATACGAATAAGTCGGATGTGTAAGGGCTGTTGTTGTGGATGCGCTTTCTTGCGATGTAGATGCGTACTGATATGGAAATGGGAAATTTTCTTGCAGTGAGGAAACGTTGCATTCGTAAGCACGTGCAGAGTTGTGAACACAACAAAGTTTGTCCGGTCGACATATATTACAACCAATGGCTTCTTTCGGAACTGCAAGATTTTTTTCATGACCCAATAGATGATGTTGAAAAGCAGCAACTCCACATATAACTTCTGCACAGGTATCACACAAGCATTGCTCTTTAATATGAGCCGATAGTTCAGCTGCAGTATTGAACCTAAACCAGATCATTATAAAAAAATTTGACTGAAATATTTATTTTCTGAATAACTTACTTTCTGCTACAACTTTTACAAGTGTTTGTGGGATCACCATGAGCAATCACTTTATGCAATTGTAATAAATATACCGTAACAAATTTGTTGGGACATTGTGAACAAGCAAAAGGTTTGTCTTCCTCCTTTTGATGAATCATTAGAAAATGATTACGCATAGACTTACGATCGGGAAAAACGAGACTGCATTTCTCACATCTATGAAAAACAATGTTAAATAAATGAAAAATTATTTGTATTTTTGTAGCAACTTTAAAAATTTACTTATAACAAGCTGGATTCAAATGCGTACGTATATGCTCAGCAAGTAGGCCACGTTCAAAAAATTTTTTATTACAACATCTCATATAACCTTTCACATTATGTTCGATACGCATATGACCTTTAAGAGCTGTAAAATTTTCCACCTCTACACTGCACAATTCGCAATGCGATGACATAAATTTCGCTATCTCTTCATCAACAGCTAAACAAGCGTTCTTGTGATCGCTATGTCCCACTAACTCGTGTTGTCGTAACAAATATTTTCTAACAAATTTCTTTGGGCAACGAGAACAAGAAAACATTTTGTCTTCATCCTTTTGATGTTTGATTAGCAAATGATTACGCATAGAATTTCGATCGGCAAAAACTCGATTACATGGCTCGCATCTAAACGAAAAGAATCCGCATCAGAATCAGTTTAATTAAGAATAAAAAAAACTTGAATTTGTTTACTTCAAACTGTCAGGATTTGAATGCTGACGTATATGGTCAAGTAATAAAAATCTTGAAGAAAATCTCCTATGGCAACATCTGGCATAACCTTTGATATTATGCTCAGCAAGCATGTGACTTTGAAGAGCACTAAAATTCGTAACTTCTAATTTACATCGTTCACAACGTAATGACATAAATTTGGCTATTTCTTCATCAAGGGCTAAACTTTTAGGATCTTCAATAGGTTTTTTCGATTTCGCTTGTTTAGAATTAGTATTCTCAGTTTTGCTTGATTTTCTTCCAACTTTCTTTAAACATTCGTTCGTATTCCGTTGTAATTTAGCTAATGAAGTTTTGGTTCTAGTCGTTCTAGTAGGTTTCATAACCTTCTCCTTTTTCATTGTTTTGTTATCGTTTCTTTTTTTGCCAATTTTCACCGTTTCTTTTTTATTAAATGAGTCGTCAGCGTCGTGGTTTTTGAATTTTTCATCTTTACCATCCGAGACATTCTTAATACCTTTTATAACATTAGTGTTAAGATTTTTGATATTTAATTTTCCATTGAAATCTTTTCCTCCTGGGAATAATGATGGACTATTATTATCTGCCTCATCTATTGGCATATCGAAAGGATCCTCGTCATTAGATTCGTTAAAATCATCATTGGGTTCTTGCTTATTAGAAAAGGGGATCGATTGAATCATTACATTTTCTATGGAATGCTCTACATTGGTGTTTTCTATTTTCACTACAACTTTCTCGCTTAGGTGACTTTGAGCCTCCTCAATACTTTTATAGAATTCATGGAAATCAGAGACCGTAAGCCAACAATCATTACAAATTACTGTTGATATTGAATCGTTTTGTTGAAGCTGAATGAAATATACGAGAAAATATTTCAATATCTTTGAGGAGGAAATCGAAGTTCATTTACCTCAAACCAAAAATGCTTTTCTATTAATGAAGCCATGTCTAGTTTGTGCTTCGTCACATCGAATGCACTTTTAAATTCATTAACTTCTTTTAAACACAAGCGACAAATCATTTTTAGTTACATTTACTTAAATGTAAGGAAAAGGAATCTATATTGCAAGGGTAATATATTCGTGTAATGGTGTTCTTCTTATTTCCAGTTTGGGCATTCTTAATGGATTGATAACATGAAAGCATACATGCATAGAAAACATGCATAGTGCAGGGCGATAATAAAAGAATATTTTAAGCAATAACGAAGAAAATTATTAAAGATTCTCATGTAATCATGTTTAATACCGACTACTTTTAAAAAGGCGAAAGTTGATTATCTCCTTTTTTGTTACCTTTGTAACATTGTCGTTGAATATTCTGTTATTCTCTCTAAATTGTCAATTGCAATGAGAGAAGCGTAAAATATGAGAGAAATAAACAAACTACATATGGTAAACAATAACAAGCATTTGGAATTAAATAAGAACAAAATTTTACAATTTCCAATTTATAACATAAGAAATAGGAAATTTGAATGTAAATTGCAAAAGTTGAACAATGTATTTATGTTTCCCTTTCACGACTGTTTTTTCTTAACTTATACTCAATACTAATAGGATTTTGTTGAAAGCAACAATTTTGCTGTTGCCAGGTCTTCCATAACGAAAAAGTGCAAAAGCCAAGTATGGATAGTTAAATTTGCTTACATGATACTATTTTCTTGTTTACTGTCGCCTTCACGGCAGAAGTGTGAAGTGTTACATGATTTCAATGAAAATTATAAAAAAAAAAAAGAAATGAAAAAGTTACATGATTGACCTCCAGCATGAAGAAATCTTCTTAACTTCTTTAAGTTGCAAATACGCTTTCTTTGTTATCGTCCATATCAAACCCAGATATATTGAAAATATATACATATTAACATATCACATACCTTCTCTTCGTGCATCAATATTCTACCTTAGTATAACTGTTGTCATATACAAATAAAGGACTGACATGAATTATATTCTACGTCTTATTAGCTCTGTGCGGACGTATGCAACATCCAGATCCCCCTTTTTCTATTATAAAAGTCGATTCAGATATCATTTTTAAATCGACTCAGAGTCTTTGCTATGTTAGTCTACGCTTAACATAATCATGCAATTTTCGAGAAATTCTGATAAAACTTGACATTCTGCCATTTCCCACGTCAAGTTATTTAAAATGGATTGGATTGAACAACTTAGGAGATCAATAGCTCCCATGTCAAGTCTAACTTTGAAAAAGTTGTTACATGAGATGCATTTTAATTTATAATATTTCCTGTCAAAAATTGGTGAAATATATTTTATATTTTATTAAGTAAATACGGAATATATGGACGGAGAAGCGGCACCATTTGAAATCATCATCTTCCTTATAAACATTTTTACTTTATATGATAATAAAAACTAATTTTTCAACATTTATGATAAAAATCGCTACGAAATGATGGTCTAAAGTATAAATCAACATAGCACTGCATAGATTTTCCTTTCCTTTCGTTACTAGGGTTGTTACTTTTATAAAACATTTCGAAGTTTATTTTGTTTACGATTTATCTTTTTTTTTATTATTATTCAATGGCGATCTACAGAATGTGGATACATTTTCTTGTGATGTAGATGCGTACTGATAAGGAAATGGAAAATCTTCATGTAATGAGGAAGTATTACATTCGTATGTACGTACAGGATTGTGACTATAAATATCATGAGCATGAGAATCTTTCGTAACCGCAAGATTTTTTTCATGACGCATTAGATGATTTTGAAAAGCAGCAACACCACATATAACTTCTGCACAGGTATCACACAGACATTGTTCTTTAATATGAGCCGATAATCCAGCTGCAGTATTGAACCTAAAAAGATCACCATGAAGAATTTTAACTGAAATATTTCCTTTCTGAATAACTTACTTTCTGCTACAACTTTTACAAGTGTTTGTGGGATCACCATGAGCAATCACTTTATGCAATTGTAATAAATATACCGTAACAAATTTGTTGGGACATTGTGAACAAACGAAAGGTTTATCTTCCTCCTTTTGATGAATCATTAGAAAATGATTACGCATAGACTTGCGATCGGGAAAGACAAGACTACATTCCTCACATCTAAAAAGAAAGAAACAAAAATTATATTTAATTTTTTTTAAGTAAAGGTAAATTTAATTACTTATAACAAGCGGGATTTAAATGTGCGCGTATGTGTTCAACAAGTAAACCACGTTCACGAAATTTTTTATTACAACATCTCACGTAACCCCTGCTATTATGTTCTGCTCGCATATGACGGTTAAGGGCTGTAAAATTGGCCGCCTCTTCATTGCACAGTTCACAGCGTAATGCCATAAACTTGGCTATCTCTTCATCAACAGCTAAACAAGCGTTTTTATGGTCGCTATGTCCCACTAACTCGTGTTGTCTCAACAAATACATTCTAACAAATTTCTTAGGACAACGAGAACAAGAAAACATTTTATCTTCGTCTTTTTGATGTTTAATTTGCAAATGATGACGCAAAGAATTTCGATCGGCGAAAACTCGATTACATGGCTCGCATCTAAATGAAAAGTACCAAAGCTACAATCAGTCTAATTAAAAATAAAAAAAAATTGAATTTGTTTACTTCAAACTGTCAGGATTTGAATGCTGACGTATATGATCAAGCAATAAAAATCTTGAAGAAAATCTCCTATTGCAACATCTGGCATAACCTTTGATATTATGCTCTGCGAGCATATGGCTTTTAAGAGCATTAAAATTCTTAACTTCTAATTTGCATCGTTCACAATGCAATGTCATAAACTTAGCTATTTCCTCATCAAGAGCTAAACTCTTGGGATCTTCGACAGGTTTTTGCATCTTCGCTTTTTTTGAATTCTTTTCAGTTTTAACCGGTTTTTTTGTAGAGTTCTTATCACGTTCGTTTGCGTTCAGTTGTAATTTACGCAAAGAATTTTTAGTTTTAGTTGTTTTAACAGATTTAATAGCCTTTTTCATTTTCATTTCTATTTTCTTGCCATTATTATCATTAAATTCTTCATCCTTATATTCGTCGACCTTTTTAACACATTCGATATAACTTTGGCTTCTTAGTTTATCATAGGAATCTTTTCCTTCTGAGAGTAATGAGTGACTGTTATCCGCACCATCTACTGGCATATCAAAGGGATCCTCGTCATTCTCTTCGCCGGAATTATCATTCGGTTCTTCTTTACTAGAAAAAGGGATGGACTGAACCATTACATTTTCTATTGAATGCTCTGCACTAGTGTTTTCAATTTTCACTACAACTTTTTCGCTAAGATGGCTCTGGGCTTCCTCAATACTTTTATAGAACTCATGGAAATCAGAGATCTTAAGCCAACAATTATCACAAATTATTGTTGATATTGGATCGTTTTGTTGAAGCTGAAAAATAGCAAAAGAATTTTTACTACCTTCGAGGAAGGGAAACAAATTTTATTTACTTCAAACCAGAAATATTTTTCAATTATTGAAGCCATAGTCCGTTCATGATCCACAACGTCAAAAACACTTTTAAATTCACCATTTTCTAGTAAACATAAGCGGCAAATCATTCTTGGTTACATTCATTTAAACATCTAAAAATAAAATTTCTATCTCAAGTGCAGTCTTCTTCTTCTTAAAGCACTCAGCAAATGACAATAGTTGAATTGCTGTGCAAGCGTAGATAAAAAAGCATCTAATACTTTGCCTGAGGCTTAAAACTCAACGAGATCAGCTTAAGCTATTAAATTTTCTTTTTTCTTCAAAGAAAGCAGCCGACAAATAAGACATGATTTACTGTGTTGATTTTCCGTTTGTTAATTTCTTACAATTTACTTTCTTACACTGCTATTTATTGAAAGAAAATTTTATTTCTTTTTTTTGAATTTATCTTTTTTTTCTGGTCTTTTATTTATTTTTTGGTATTAAATATTCGTAAATGCCTTTCCCCCTTTTTTTTTTTTTGTTTATTAGCACGGCAAAATGATGATTTATATAACTAACGGTTACAATACATGGTGGTTTACATGGTGGTTTACATGTTGATATCGTTATATGTTATATATAAATTTGTTTTATAAATAAGTGTACATATAATGTAGATTATCTATTTTCTGTTATATATATAGAGGAGTAATATTTTTTATTTTCTATGTTCTTCTTACTTTTGCTTTAGGGTGCATTCATTATGCGTTAACAACACGAGACATTTATATGATATATATGAAAACAAAAATTTGACAATAAAAATAGAAATAGACATTCGCATCAAAAGAAAATATGGCGACTCTGTGGGGACAAAAAATATTTCAAACATGGAACAGCAACAAATTAAAAAACAATTTGAATGAATTTAAGAACATATATTACATTAAAAGTGTAGCAAGTTTCTTTAAAAGTAAGTTACTCCCATACAAACACATTATCATATTTATATTCAGAGCGGCTAAATACAATCAACCCCGGCTTATATTCCCATGCCTGGAGAATAAATTATAACAGAGACGACTCTTATTTTCTTCTGGAAATTCTGGAGATTACATAATTTCCGTTATTGTGTTCGTTTATATATGGCTTTCCATATGTTTAAATTTGTAAGAATATAAGTGTCTCTATAACAGCTTTCATTCTCTTTTTCAAGGAATGTCGCATTGAAATTGAAAAAAAAAGAAAAAATTAATCAGTATCTTAAATTCATATTTTATTACATGTATTACCGATGTATAAAAGGCGTGCTTTTGAATATTGTATGTGCTTGCGATTAATAAAATAATTAGTGCACATATATAGTAACTTCAGCACCTTACTTATAGGCTCATAAATAGAAGAAACTAATGCTAAATTTTGATATTGCTTGTAGACCATCAATTAGTATATTGACACCCTTGAATATAAATTATTAAGAGCTCAAGTTGAACTGTGAATTTCTTAACAACAGATGTTACTAAAACATGTTGTTTGGTTTTATTTTACATCTGTCCATGTTGCTCATTTCATTCAACGACGATTCAGAGAACACAGATGGTTCGGATATGCAGGCATTGTGGATGGATTTTCTTGGGATGTGATTGCGTATTGATATTGAAATGGGAAATTTTCATGCATAGAAGATGCATTGCTTTCGTAAGTGCGTAAGGGATTGTGAACACGAAGTTTGTGAGCTAACATGTCTTGTTGACTCGTTGATACCTTCTGGCAAATATCACAGGTATGCAGTTCTTTGGATTCCGAAAGACAGTTCTTATGTCTTAATAAATGACGTTGAAATGCAGCAGTGTTACAGACGACTTCACCACACGTATCACACAAACACTGCTCTTTGGTGTGAGCAGATAACTGAACCGCAGTACTAAATCTGAAAATACGAAATTGAAAAAAATTGCTTAAAAATTTATGGATAAGACACTCTTACTTTCTGTTACAACTCTTGCAAGTGTTAGTACGATCACCGTGGGCAATCACTTTATGACGTTGTAATAGGTACACTGTAACAAATTTGCTAGGACACTGAGAACAAGCAAATGTTTTATCTTCATCCTTTTGATGTTTCATAAGGAAATGATTACGCATCGATTTGCGATCGGGAAATACGCGGCTACAGTTTTCACATCTAAAAGAGAATAACAACAAATTGATCAAAATTACTTTCAACAATAAATTTGATAAGTTACTTGTAGCAGGCAGGATTTAAGTGCGTTCGTATGTGCTCTAAAAGTAAAAAACGTTTGGAAAATTTCTTATTACAACACCTAACATAACCTTTCATGTTATGCTCTGCAAGCATATGATTGTGAAGAGCAGTAAAATTTTCTATCTCCGCGCTGCAAAGTTCACAATGCAGTGACATAAATTTAGCAATTTCTTCATCAACGGCTAAAGAAGCATTTTTATGATCACTATGACCTACTAATTCATGCTGTCGGAGTAAATATCTTCTAACAAATTTTTTAGAACACTGAGAACAGGAGAACATTTTGTCTTCATCCTTTTGATGTTTGATAAGGAAATGATTACGCATAGATTTCCGATCTGCAAAAACTCGTTTACATGGTTCACATCTAAATTAAAGTGAAGTCAGAATTACTTCAAAATATGTATAAAAATTAAACGACACAAATTTACTCACTTGAAGCATTCAGGATTTGAATGTTGGCGTATGTGATCGAGCAGTAAGAAACGTTTAGAAAATTTTTTATTACAACATCGGGCGTAACCTTTGGTTTTATGCTTTGCATGCATATGACTTTCAAGATCATGAAAATTCTTTACTTCTAAGCTACACAATTCACAATGTAGTGACATAAATTTTGCTATCTCTTCATCAAAGGCTAAGCCTTGTTCTCGAAGAGCTTTAGCTTGTTCAGAAAGTTCTTTTGTTTTCGCTGTTTTTACTTTATTCTTTTCAACCTTACGCACTTTTGTTACGCCTGTTTTTGAACAATGAGTTTTCTGCGTTAACGGAGCATTACGTTGTATCTTAGACGAAGATCTGGTAGTTCTAGTTATTGCTGAAGATTTAACGGCTCTTTTCTTTTTCGTTGATTTATTATTTTTTCTGTTTTCGGTAAGATTCTCTCTGTTAAATGGATCAGCATTATGATCAATAGATCTTTCATCTTTGGAATCAACGACATTTTTAACGTCATCTATGGTATTATCACGACAAATTTGTTGCGTTCCTAATATATCGTGGGAATCTTCTGCTCTTACATCTGTACGTGTGCTGTCATTCGTTGCAACGGTCGTCATATCAAAAGGAACTTCATCGTTAACTTCGTCAAAATTATCATCGGGTTCTTGTTTGCTGGACAACGGAATGGATTGAATCATTACATTTTCTATGGAATGCTCTTTACCAACGTGTTCAATTTTCACTACAACATTTTCGCCCAAGTTATTCTGAGCTTCCTCAATACTTTTATAGAAGTCATGGAAATCAGAAACCTTAAGCCAACAATTATTGCAAATTACCGTTGATATTGGATCGTTTTCTTGGAACTAACAAATGATATGAGACTTTTATTTCCTTTCGAAAAAAATTGCAATTTATTTACCTCAAACCAAAAATGTTTTCTGATTATTGAAGCCATAGTCAGTTTATAGTCTGTCACGTCAAATGCGCTTTTAAATTCATTAACATCTTTTAAACACAAGCGGCAAATCATTCTTGTTTATATTCATTTAAATATCAAAAACTAAAGTCTCTATCGCAAATGTAAAATTTTTTATTTTCTATATTTTCTTCTTATTTTTTTTAACGGGATACACGCTTAGTAGATTAACAACACAAGACATTTACGTGATGCATATGAAGACGAAAGACTACAAGTAAAAATTGCAGTTGAATAAAAATATGGTAACACTATAAAAATTGAAAATATTAAGAAAAAAAAAATCGATCGACAAAAATAAATTATTTTGAAATTAGGATGGATTGGTTAACATCTCAACATAAGTAAGATATATAGCAAAAATGATCATATCAGCGTTTTAGCCTTACTTAAGATAGCTTCCAGAAAAATAGAGGGAAATGTTTTTTGCGTTAGCATAAACAAAATTGTAAACACTTTAAAACTTTGTTCAATTTAGATTTGAAATAAGCCCGCTACTTAAGATAAACGTAGCGCTATATTTAAATAAAACAACTTTTCTACAGTTTTAAGAGCCTGTTCTCACCTAATAAATGTGATAACCAGTTTGTTACAATCCAATTTCAATTAATTAAAGAAAAATATTTCGCATGACTTTGTTATCGCTTCTTTTCCTGATATCATTTAATGACAATGCAATGCGCATCAATTTTCTTATGAAGCAAAAACGAAATAAATAGTTTTCGTGCGACGAGAACGTATTGCATTTATTTGTACGTGAGGGATTACGAACTAAAGATTTAGGAATTAATCTCTCTTGCTACTAAGTGTTCTCCCTTTAAAATTATCATGAGCATTCTTCTCCTATTTCAGCAAGATTCCCCTTATGTTTTAGAAGATGGCGTTGTAGAGCGGCCGTACCACATACAACTTCCGCGCACGTATCACACAAGCATTGCTCTTTGACATGAGCAGATAGCTGAGCTGTGGTGTCAAATCTAAACGAACCACAATAAGAACATTTGAATGAAATTTTACGAACATTCTACCTTTTCCTACAACTACTGCAAGTTTTGGTATGATCACCATGAGCAACAGCTTTATGTCGTTGTAATAAATATACTGTAATAAATTTGTCTGAGCATTGAGAGCAAGCGAAAGGTTTATCTTCCAGCTTTCCGTGCTCCATAAGAAAATGATTACGCATAGATTGGCGATCGGGAAAAACAAGACTACATTCCTCACACCTGAAAAGAAGGAAACAAATGAAGTACGCTTTTATAAACCAACATGGATTCAAGTACTTATAACATGCTGGATTTAAATGTGCGCGTATGTGTTCAACAAGTAAGCCATGTTCACAAAATTTCTTATTACAACATCTCACGTAACCTTTGATGCTATGTTCAGCACGCATGTGTCCTTTAAGAGCTGTAAAATTGGTCGCCTCTTCGTTGCATAGTTCACAACGCAATGGCATGAACTTGGCTATCTCTTCATCAACGGCCACACATGCGTTTTTATGATCACTATGACCGAACAATTCATGTTTTCTTAGCAAATATCTTTTAAAAAATTTCTGAGGACACTGCGAACAAGTAAATACTTTCTCTTCGTCATTCTTATGTTTACTAAGGAAATGAGTCCGCATAGAATTACGGTTAGCGTAAACGCGATTACATTGTTCACATCTAAAATGGAAAAAAAGTAAAATTATTTCTATTAATGAAACTGAATCCGCTTACTTAAAGTGTTCAGGATTTGAATGATGGCGTATATGATCCAAAAGTGCAAAACGTTTAGAAAATTTCTTATTACAGCATCGCACGTAACCATTGATTTTATGTTCTGAGAGCATATGATTATGGAGAGAGTTAAAATTTGTAGCCGCTGACTTACACAGTTCACAATTTAATGACATAAATTTTGCTATCTCTTCATCAAACGCTAGACTTTGTTCACGAATAGCTACAGCTTGCTGAGAAAGTTCTTTTTTTTCCTTTTTTTTTAAGTTGTTCTTTTCTACTTCAAGCACTTTTTTCGCACGACTGTTCTTGCAATGCATTTTCTGGACTAAGGCAACATTTCTTTGCGTCTTAACTGACGGTTTAGTAATTCTGGTTACTAGAGAAGATTTAACATTTTTTCTCTTTTTGGTTAATTTATTATATTCTTCTTTTTCCG
>KK351300.1:91693-107799 GCA_000671755.1 Glossina brevipalpis | reverse complement strand
CTTTTCTAAGGCTCAGTCAAAGTACTTCGTGTTCGCCTTTTCTTTTTTTTTTACGATAATGCACCAAATCATCTTTTGTTTTTTGCTGACGAACTTAAAAAGAAGAAGAAAGCACATAAACGAAAATTGTTATTTTTTTTAATTTTTTTTTTATCTACGGTATATTCGTTCAAAAGTAACAGATCACATATATTTTTTTATTTTTTTAAAGAAATATAAAATAGAAATATAAGTTAAAATTTAAAGTGAAACGAATCAATATTCGCAACTCCATTGAACTGAAAGAAATTACGGAATCTGTGATTTTTAGCAAAATCAAGTTGTCCTTGATCTTTGCTAGCTTACTCGTTATATTGAATTATATGAGTGAAACATGGCCACTCAATAATTAAGAATAAGAAAAACAATTTGCGCGTTATTGATATAAAAATTAAAAAAGGAATTAAAAGCAAAAATCCAACATCTATTACAAACACATATTGACAAATATCTCTCACAACGTAGTTAAACTATCTTGGTATTGCTATTATTGGAAGCGTTATTTGCCGGACATAATGAATTATATCTGGGCAAAGTTTTGGCGTGCAATAAGTATAATCTAATAGACTTGTTTATGTAAAGGTGTTTGTGAACATACCTACACAGCAAAGTTGTAAGTAGTAGCTTGAATTTTCAAGAAGTTTATAACGAAAAACTCCGAAAGATTAAAGATTGACGAATGCGATCTGAAAGCGATAACTTATTTATTTCGCGAAAATGACAAAAATTAAATCATCAAATTTATTATAAGAAAAAAAGAGTCTTCAATCAGAATCAACAATTGAAGATATGACAGATGAATGTGCTCTTTACAACTTAACCTGAACGTATTCTAGGTCTGTCAAGTTCTTCCTTCTAAGGATTCTATTCATTGTCGCGAAGCAATTGTAAAGCAACTTTGGATCATAGCTTTGTTGTCAGAAGTAAATTGGTTGAAAGCTCATTGCCAATATCTGGAAGTCATAAGCTGCTTTCTGATTTGTGGTCAAGTGTAAAGACTACGATCTCAACAACTAGTAACATCGTCTTCATTGTTTCATTTACAATTGCTCTCAATCCAAAACGATGTTGCTCGAAAAAAGGATGTACCAGATGTTTGTAATGTAAAAGCTTGCCTTTTTTTATAGAGTTCTGCAAATTATGTAAATTTGTTTGTATATTACGTAAATTTTTTATATATATGTAATATAATAATGTAATTTATCATTAATTGAATATAAAATTCATTTTATGTTTAGAAAAAAAAAAATAGATGTAGGAGTTCTTGAACCCATCTTCAGAGTCCTTTAGTAAAGAACATGGGCCGAAGGAGATCGTAAATAGGACAGTAGGAAATACCACTCAGGTTATAGCATCGGCACATCCGGTAACTAAGTTTTTTGTTCGTACCTCTGCCTTCGTAAGGATTTCTGCACGTATATTTCGTGTATGTAATTGCCCAAAGATGCAAAGAGGGTTTTATCAGTTTAATAATACTGATGTTGCTTATCCGATTTCTTTGAGTTTTCTTTCTTGTTGTTTTTATTATTTTTCAGTTCAGTTGTTCTCCGATAGTTCGATACTTCTTGCATTAGTTTATTCTCCAATCTTGTAATGATGTCGAAATGGAAAGTCTCCTCGCAACATGAGAACGTGGCCTTCATTTACAAATATAGATTTGAGAATACTATACTTTCGAACTACATGACGTCTTTTCCCAAATATCACAAACATTCTTCTTTTTCAATTTCAGCAGGATTATTCCTATGTTGTAAAAGATGCCGTTGAAGTGCAGCTGCGCCACATACAACTTTTGCACATGTATCACATAGAGACTGTTCTTTGATATGAGCAAATAGCTGAGATGCAGTATTAAATCTAAATAAATCGTAAATGAGACAACTTATCTGAAATTCTGCGAACGCAATTTACCTTTTACAACAACTGTTGCATGTGTTATTATGATCACCATGGGCAATTGCTTTATGTCGTTGCAATAGTAAAACCGTAACAAATTTCTTGGAACACTGAGAACAAGCAAAAGGTGTATCTTTTATGTTCGGATGTTTCATAAGGAAATGATTACGCATAGACTGACGCTCGGAGAAAACAAGACCGCATTCTTCGCATCTAAGAAGAAAAAAAATTATATTTATCCTTTTTAGCGAACAATAATTCATTTACTTATAACACGCAGGATTTAAATGTGTTTGGATGTGCTCGATAAGTAAAGCACGTTCTGTAAATTTCTTATTACAACATCTCACGTAACCATTCATGCTATGTTCAGCACGCATGTGTCCTTTAAGAGCTGTAAAATTCGTCGCCTCTTCGTTGCAGACTTCACAATGCAATGACGTAAACCGGGCTATCTCATTATCGACAGCTAAATCAGCGTGTTTGTAGTGACTATGTCCCACTAGTTCGTGTCTCTTCAGTAAATACATTCTAGCAAATTTCTGAGGACATCTAGAACAAGCAAACCTTTTATCTTCGTCTTTTTCATGCTTCGTAAGCATATGAGTACCCAAAGATCTTCGATTCGCAAAAACCCTTTTACATGGTTCGCATCTATACAAAAGGGCAATTGAAAAAATATTTTTAAAAAGATTATATTCAAATTTACTCACTTGAAGCATTCAGGATTGGTATGTTGGCCTATATGATCCAGCAGTAAGGAACGTTTAGAAAATTTTTTATTACAACATCTCACGTAACCATTGATTTTATGTTCTGCGAACATATGATTACGGAGAGAGTTAAAATTTGTAGCTGGTGACTTGCATAGTTCGCAATGTAATGACATAAACTTTGCTATCTCTTCATCTTGTTCACGAGTAGCTTTATCTTGTTCAGGAAGTTTTTTTGTTTTCTCCTTTGTCACGTTATTTCTCTCAATCTTATTAACTTTTGCCGGAACTGTTTTTAAGCAGCGAGTTTGTTGAGTCAATGGAACACTCAATTTTATCTTGGATGAAGATCGGGTAATTCTGCTTAGTTCAGAAGTTTTAAAAGTTCTTTTCTTTTTGGCTAATTCATTTCTTCCTTTTCCTTCATTTTTAATAAAAGCTTGTCTGTGATCATTCAATTTTTCGGTTTTGTAATCAACAATTTTGTTAACATTCAATGCAGTATAATTGTTATTACTTTGTTGAGTTCTCTCTATATCGGGAAAATCCTCCATTCTCATATCTGTGTTTAAGTTATCCTTTGTCCCTTCAGTCATTATATCAAAAGGAACTTCATCATTAACTTCATTAAAGTCAACTTCGAGTTCTTGTTTACTAAACTGAGCTGGAAATGGCTGAATCACGACATTTTCTATGGAATGTTCTTCACCAATGTGTTCAATTTTTACTACAACTTTTTCGCCTAAGTAATTCTGCGCTTCCTCAATACTTTTATAAAACTCGTGAAAGTCAGAAACCTTAAGCCAACAATTATCACAAATTACGGTTGATATTGGATCGTTTTCTTGGACCTGAAAAATTGTAAGAAAATTGCATTTTTTTTCGGAAAAAAAAAAGTGAAATGTATTTACCTCAAACCAGAAATGCTCTCTGATTATTGAAGCCATGGTCAGTTTACAGCTTTTCACTTCAAATGCGTTTTTATATTCATTAACTTCTTTTAAACACAAGCGGCAAATCATTCTTTTTTTACCTTTAGTTAATATCAAAAACTAAAGTCTCTATCGCAAATGCAAATGCAAAATTTTTTTAATTTCTATATGTTCTTCTTATTATTCTTAACAAGAAACAAGCTTAGTAGATTAACAACACAAGATAATTACGTGATATCTGTGAGGAAAAAAGTTTCATGATAAAAATCCAATTTGAATGTTACGCTAAAGAAGGGCTGTTTCTTTATGTTAACATTACAAATTTAATTTAATCTTTAATTTTATTAATAATTTAAATTTTCTTTACTTAAGCTTACAGTAGTATATCAATGTTTTATTAGACATCTTTAGCAGTTAACCAAAAAAAAGACTACAATCATTACAAATATCGAATTCTTTTATATTAATGAACATGATTATCATTTTGTAATAATCGAACTTAAATTGAAAATCCGCTTTTTGGTTTCCCCTCCAGCTTTTGTGTTTGTTCTTGGTACTGTTTAATGGCGGTTTAGAGCTTATTGATGGATTGTAGATCCATTTGAGATGGAAACTTTTCATGCAATCTGAGCATATGGCCTTCGTTTGCGCGTATACAATTGGGAATACTGGATTTGCGAACTAAATTGTTTGTTGAGTACGTGATGTCTTTTCGTAAATATCACCAACCTTCTTCATCTTCAATTTCAGCAGGATTTTTGGTATGTTGTAAAAGATGCCTTTGAAGTGCAGCTGGCCCACAAACAACTTTCGCACATGTATCACATAGACACTGTTCTTTCATATGAGCAGACAGCTGGGCTACAGTGTCAAATCTAAATAAAACTTAATAAGGAAACTCATTTGAAGTCTTACGAACAATTTACCTCTCACAACAACTGCTACAATTTCTAGTATGATCACTATGCGCATTTGTTTTATGTCGCTGTAATCGTAATACCGTAAAAAATTTTTTGGAACACTGAGAGCAAGCAAATGGTATATCTTTTATCTTTGGATGTTTCCTAACGAAATGTTTACGCATAGACTGACGGTCGGAGAAAACAAGGTTGCATTCTTCACATCTAACAAGAAAAAAATTGTTTTTATCTTCATTAGCGAATGTAGGTTCACTTACCTATAACATGCAGGATTTAAATGCGTTTGGATGTGCTCGATAAGTAAAACACGTTCAATAAATTTCTTATTACAACATCTGATATAACCTTTCAGATTATGCTTAGCACGCATATGGCTTTTAAGATCTGTAAAATTGGTCGCTTTTTCATTGCAGACTTCACAATGCAATGACATAAAACGGGCTATTTCGTCATCGACAGCTAAACCAGCGTGTTTATAATGACTATGTCCCATTTGTTCGTGTTGTCTCAATAAATACATTCTAGCGAATTTCTGAGGACATCTAGTACAAATAAACCTTTTATCTTCATCTTTTTCATGCTTCGTAAGCATATGAGTACGCATAGATCTACGATCTGCAAATATCCTTTCACATGGTTCGCACCTTCATAAAAGGAGAGTCGAAAAAATCTTTAAGAAAATTATTGAACTTAAATTTACTCACTTGAAGCACTCAGGATTGGAATGTTGGCGTATGTGATCCAGCAGTAAGAAACGTTTGGAAAATTTCTTATTACAGCATCTCACGTAACCATTGATTTTATGTTCTTCGAGCATATGACTATGCAGAGAATCAAAATTATTAGCTGCTGACTTGCACATTTCACAATGTAATGACATAAACTTGGCTATTTCTTCATCAACGACTAAAGAAGAATTTTTATGACTCACTAATTCATGCTGTCGAAGTAAATATCTTTTAACAAATTTCTTAGGACAATGAGAACAGGAGAACGTTTTGTCTTCATCCTTTTGATGTTTGATAAGGAAATGATTACGCATAGATTTCCGATCTGCAAAAACTCGTTTACATGGTTCACATCTAAATCAAATGAAAGTCAGAATTACTTCAATAAATATAAAAATTAAACGACACGAATTTACTCACTTGAAGCTTTCAGGATTTGAATGTTGGCGAATGTGATCTAATAATAAGTAGCGTTTAGAAAATTTCTTGTTACAACATTGGGCATAACCTTTATTGTTATGATTTGCTTGCATATGGCTTTCCAGATCACGAAAACGCTTTACTTCCAAGCCACATAGTTCGCAATGCAGTGACATGAATTTTGCTATCTCTTTATCTTGTTCACGAATGGCGCTATCTTTTTCTTCTGAAGTACCCGTTTTTGGGCGACGAGTTTTTTGTGTTAACGGAACACTCCGTTCTGAGTCGTTCTGAGACGGAAATCTCGTTGGTTTACTTATTCCTGAAGTTTTTCTCTTTTTGATTAATTTATTATTTTCTCCGTTTTTCATAAACATTTCCACGTGAAATGGGTCAGCGTTATGATCATTCAATTTGTCGTTTTGGAAATGGACGATTTTCTTAACATCCAATCTAGTATAATTGTTATTACTTTGTTGAGTCCTCTCTATATTGGGAAAACTCTCCGTTCTCAGATCTGCGCTTAAGTTATCCTTTGTCTCTTCAGTTATTATATCAAATGGAACTTCATCATTAACTTCATTAAAATCAACTTCGAGTTCTTGTTTACTAAACTGAGCTGGAAATGGCTGAATCATTACATTTTCTATGGAATGTTCTTCACTAATGTGTTCAATTTTTACTACAATATTTTCGCCCAAGTGATTTTGCGCTTCCTCAATACTTTTATAGAACTCATGGAAATCAAAAACCTTAAGCCAACAGTTATCACAAACTACTGTTGATATTGGATCGTTTTCTTCGAACTGAAAAATAGTACAATTTTATTTCTTTTTGAAAAAAAAAAGTGAAATGTATTTACATCAAACCAGAAATGTTGTCTGATTATTGAAGCCTTAGTCAGTTTATAGTCCGTCATGTCGAACGCACTTTTAAATTCATTTCCTTCTTTTAAACACAAGCGGCAAATCATTCTTTTTTATATTCAATTTATATCTCTAAAAGAAAGTTTATCGAATGTAAAGATTTTTCTATTTTCAATCTTCTTCTTGTGCCCAGCATGATGTACTGTTAGTAGATTAATAGCACAAGATACTTACGTGATATCTATGAAGACAAAGTAGTGGGAATAAATCGTACAACTGGATTAAAATATGGCAACGCTAAAAAAAGGAAAATAAATTTAAAAATGAATATGGATTACGTTTAAATTGTTGTTGTTTAAAAACAAATTACTTTATAGTTGAGACGAAATTATTAAATCTTAATTTAATTTTTGATTTATAGTATGCATTAATAACATATGATTTATAAAAAATATTAATAACTAGCTTCATAAACTAGCTTGAATTGAGTTCACACAAAAACAATTATGGAAAGTTAAGAAGTCTTAATTTTGAAATGTTTTCTAATTCTTGTCTCATACATGAGATTTGAGCACAACTGCAAATAGCTCATTTAATGTTATAATGAAATTTCTGTATTGCCTTTCCATGGCCAGCTTAAGATTTCTTCAATTATCAGCTCCAAGAATTGAAACCAAATTTGGGCAGTACCTGCAAATTTCAAAAACTAGACAGATATTACATACGTTTTATGACATAAATTTATAACTGATCATAGTAAATATTTAACGAACTAGTTGTTGGAATGCATGAATTTCGATTTACTAAATTACAATTAAAAAAAAACATACTTCAATTATTGCTTGTCACATTAGGTATATTAACGGAATTATTTATTTCTTTTGAAAGCAAGTAATAACTAACTAACATTTGTCTAGATTTTCATTTGAATATGAAAAAGCAAAGTACGCAGTCGTAGATGCATAGGGAAAGTCCAGGTTAATCCCATCCTACGTGAAAGAGCTTCAAAGTTTACAAATGAAGCTAGAGCTATTTTTCAAGCCACAAGCGGTTACAATTTATCGTGTGTAATAGCTTTACAAAGCTCTTTAGATAAAAACTTGAACAGCTCGCATCTTAACTTAGCTTTTGGTTCAGGCAAACTCTATACATCCCTTCCTCGTTTCCCAATATGTTCCCATTTCAGAAGCATACCTATATCATCCGTTATGTTTATTAGACATTTAGACGACGCCTCACAAATATTGCTAGCCCTGAATTTGAATTTCTTTTTTGTTAATGAATGAATTTTTAATCAATTTTTAGTAATTTAATCTGAATTCAAACTCTGCCTTTTATTGGTTATATCTTTTGCCTGATTTTGTTTTTATTTATGTTGTTGGTATTATTTGTTAGCGGTTTTGGCGACATTAATACTGCATTGTATAACCATATTTTTACGATTGAAAGACACATTGATATTGAAATGGGAAACTTTCGTGCAGCGAAGACGCATTGTATTCACTTGGACGTAAGGAATTGTGAGCATAAGATTTGTGAATCAGTTTGTCTTGTTGAATGGGCGATGTCTTATTGCAAGTATCAGTAACTTTCATTACGCTTGTTTCAATGGATTTCGTCTTGTTATGTTCTAAAAGATGACGTTGAAGGGCAACATTGCCGCACAAAACCTCGGCACATGTGTCACACAAACATTGTTCTTTGATATGAGCAGACAGCTGGGCAGCAGTATCAAATCTAAGTAAATCGTAATAAGAAAACTTATTTTTGAAATTCTACGAACTACCTCTACGAATTTACCTCTTACAACAACTGCTACAGGTTCTAGTATGATCACCATGAGCAACCGCTTTATGTCGCTGTAATAAGTATACTGTAACAAATTTGTTTGAACATTGAGAACAAGCAAATGGTTTATCTTCTTTTTTCGGATGTTTCATAAGGAAATGATTACGCATAGATTGGCGATCGGGAAAAACTAGACTGCATTCTTCACATCTGAAAAGAAAAACGAGAGAAAACAAAAAAAAAAAACAGAATATTGCTTTTTTACGAAATATGGATTTACTTACTTATAACAGGCAGGATTTAAATGTGCGCGTATGTGCTCAACAAGTAAACCACGTTCACGAAATTTTTTATTACAACATCTCACGTAACCTTTGATATTATGCTTGGCACGCATGTGTCCTTTAATAGCTGTAAAATTGCTGGCCTTTTCCTTGCATAATTCACAATGCAATGACATAAATTTCGCTATCTCCTCATCAACTGCTAAACATGCATTCTTATGATCGCTGTGACCGACCAATTCATGTTGTCTTAGTGAGTATCGTCTAAAAAATTTTTTAGGACACTGAGAACAAGTAAACATTTTATCTTCTTCCTTTTTATGTTTGCTAAGGAAATGAATGCGCATAGAATTACGATCAGCGTAAACACGATTACATTGTTCGCATCTGAAAACACAACAAACAAAATGAAAAATTTTTAATTGTTTTTCTTAATAAATTTAATTTTACTTACTTGAAACAATCGGGATTTAAATGTTGACGTACATGATCTAACAATAAGAAACGTTTGGAAAATTTCTTATTACAACATCTCACATAACCTTTGATTTTATGCTCTGCAAGCATATGACTATGAAGAGAGTTAAAATTCGTAACCATGAACTTACACAAATCACAATTTAATGACATAAACTTGGCGATCTCTTCATCAATTGCTAAACTTTGACCGCAATCTGCTTTTGACTCTTCAGGTGTTTTTTTTGTTTTCTTTGAATTGCAGTTTACACTTTTGCTTGACTTTTTTACACTTTCGTTTGCCTTATGTCGTGACTTATTCAAAGAAATCTTAGTTCTTCTAATCTTTTTTACAGATTTAATAACTTTTTTATTTTTTACTATCTTGTGATCATTTCTGTCTTCCATGACATCTTCAGTATTACATGTATTATCATTATAATCATTATATTCATCTTTAGAAGTATCGATACCCTCAACATCATCTAAAGTATTTTCACCAAAACTTTGAATTCCTAATATATCATGGGAATCTTTAGTCCTTAAATCCTGATCACTATCATCTGCATTCTCATCCAATATATCAAAGGGAACTTCATCGTTAACTTTATCATAATCATCATCGGGTTCTTCTTTACTGGATAATGGAATTGATTGAATCATTACATTTTCTATGGAATGTTCTTTACTAATGTTTTCAATCTTAACTACAACATCTTCATCCAATCGACCATGAGCTTCTTCAATACTTTTATAAAATTCATGAAAATCATACACTTTAAGCCAACAATCATCACAAATTACTGTTGATATTTGATCATTTTCTTGTAGCTATGAAGTAATAAGAAATTTTTATTCCTTTTCGTGAAAAAAAAAAGTCCAAATTTATTTACCTTAAACCAGAAATGTTGTCTGATTATTGAAGCCATAGTCAGTTCACAGTCCGTCATATCAAATGCGCTTTTAAATTTTTGAACTTCCTTTAGACACAATCGACAAATCATTCTTGTTTAAATCTTGTTTTTTTTTTTTGTTTTTTTTTTTAGTTTAATTTAGTTTAATTTTATTTAAATAATATATCGAGATATGTATTTAGTATATATAAAATTTTTTATAATTGTTTTCTTCTTATTTTTGCTGCTCGGTGTCTATGCTTAGTGCATTCATAACACGAAATAAGTTTTTTTGCAAATCTCTTCTTCTTTTTCTTTAGTCTTAGTCTTGAAATGAAGAGTTTGAGATATGTTGGAAAAATAATTCGTATGTTAAACCAGGGGAATCGTCATGTAACCCGAATTAGTATCACAGTCTTAATTTAATTATTCAATGGGCAATGGGCCACTGGACGGCCTTATATTTCTACAAATTCAAACATATAGAGAGCAATGTAAAGTAACACAATGAAGCCGTGCATTTTGCTTCTACTTTTTCTTTTTTTTTTTTTGCCTTACAATCGGGAGTACGGCGGGACTAAATTTGATTAAAAAAAAAAAAAAAAAATCCTTTAATCTAGATGTCATCATCTTTGGAAAGTCATATCGTTTTTTGAAAAAAAAAATTTACTTTTGTATGATCGGTAAGTGTTTGAGTGAAAAAAAGCTCGATTTTCGACAAAAAAAAAAAAAAAAAACATTTCAAATATGTGGTGTCTCTTCAACAACAAAAGTCTTGGATTTGAAATTCTGCAAACCAGTTTCAGCTTTGACCTTCTGTCAATACAACTTATCCATATATATATTTAATAGTTTTTTTTTCTTGCATAAACAGCATTTTTGCTCTTTCTTTCTATTTCTATTAAAAATGTGAAATATGCTGAAATTGCTGCTTTGGACTTTCCATACTTGGTAAGGAGGATATCAGGCAAAAAACTTCTGCTTAGAATCAATCGAACATTTTCACAAGCAAGCCATACTATATCAGTAATTAAAATGTATAATAATTAGAGGTTTTAAATGCGAAGTTGACGATGAAAAGATTTGTTGACAAAAAAAAAAAAAAAAAAAAAAAAACGATATATCTTTTCGGACAACCCAATAACTTAAATTTCATCATTTAGTTTATCTTTTAAAAATAATAATAATAATGCACTTTAGATGATGCTGGTAACTATTTTACGCGTTACTCACTCAATGATGATATGGATGGCGCAGCAGTCTGTTCAGTCAGATTAACATTAACTTGCCTCAAGTTACGCACATCTTTAAATCTTTAAATTATTTTAAATCCATTTTTCTGCAATGTGAATGCATATTAAAAATTAAAAATTTTAGGACAATCAGGATAACAATACAACTTTTCTTTCGGTATGTGAGCTAATGTTGTGTTTAGGTAAGGAAAGATATATGTTATGAAAATTCTTCTCCGTTCTCCTACGTTCGTAACGGACGGCATAGGAAATCTTTACGAGTTAACATAGCTTTTTAACATAGTGAAACTATTTGGCAAATTATTCCAGATATTTACAATTTTAATACTTCTTAACCAAAATTTGTTATTGCGGCATTGCATTGCATTGCATCTGTCTACCTTTTGTTGTTTTATAAAGAAACAGGAACAGATTTCTCATATCTAAAATAGGAGCAAAGAGAAACAATAAAATTAAAACTGCTGCATTCATTCGACAAAAGGGCAGGGCCATAAGTAAATGGATTGTAATAAAACATCTCATCTAAGGATCTAGTGCTTAGTGTTGTGAACTTAGTGTTCATTACAAAGAACTCCAAAGTAATGGTCTTGAACAGTAAATCTCGAGTTTTGTAATTCTACCAAAGAACTTCAACGAAGATGTTTGATTAACGGGTGTGCCGTTTATAGAAATGCTAATCATCTTCCTGGAGCCTTTTGCAATATAAATAGCATAGCGTTTTTTTATTTGGCTTAAGTAGTAGTAGGTTAAGACCTATATTAAAAAGTCGTTTCAATGAATTTTTTTTAGCAAGAAAAAATGTACAAGACATGTAATGCCTTTGTTCTTAGCCCCTTTTCTATATGAAATTGAAAAAAAAAATCTTTTTGCTTTCATCACATAAGCGAAGTATAGAATGTATTAGTTTTTAATATGAATATTCGTTCTACAGCGCAATCGGAACAAAAAGACAAAAAACCATTTTTAAAACTATGCGGGACCTTATATGTTATATATTCATGATATAAAGACTCCAAATATTGGAGTTATACTCTAGGTCGAACGAATATTATGCTCTCTCTCTCTCTCTCTCTCTCTTTCTCTCTCTCTCACTCACTCTCTCTCTCTCTCTCTCTATAACTTTGAGTGAAATAAATTTGAATAAAATTTTTCTTTCACTTTTTAAATCGGTTTTTTAATAACATAAATTGTTTTAGGTTGATGGACCATGAATATAATAGAGTGGTGATATAATGTATTGTGATGAAATTCACGTATCGCCTGTTGCAGATGTTACTAAAATATTTTCAGTGACTTTATTTTGCTGGTGATGGTTATCTATAATTAGTAAAGTTTTTGTTTCGGTTGGCAATTTTCTGACATTACTTAGCGATGATATTGAGGGTATAGGTGGTTCGGGCAAGTGTGCGTTTTCACGTCTTAATTTACGCGTTTCCTCAAATTCTTGCAGATGCATTTTCTTTCGATGCGAATGCATATTAGCATTAGAATTAAAAGTTTTTGGGCAATGAGGACAACGATAAAGCACCTCGCCTGTATGCGAAGCCATATGTTCCTTTAAATAAATTGCTTTTTTAAAATTTTTCTTGCACACATTACATTCGAAGGAACGTAAAGGATTGTGCACAAAACGTTTATGACTTAACATGGCGGGGCGACTAGGCGATATCTTTTGACAAATGTCGCAGACATGCAGTTCCTTGGATTGTTCATGACGCTTCTTATGTTTGTTAAGCGTGTACTTGTCTTTATGCCACGAACCGCATTCGTCACATTGCACTTTAGGAAAAGAAATTCCTTGATGCTCCAATTGATGACGTTGAAAAGCAGCAGTACCACGTATAACTTTTGCACAAATATCGCACATAACACCATAGCAATGCTCTTTGGTATGAGCTGATAATTGGGCTGCAGTATCGAAACTAAATACAGCGCAATAAATAAAGAAATTTGCCTAAAAGATCTGTCTGTGAGTAACTTACCGTTTATTACAGCTTTTGCAGGTAGTAGTACGATCCCCATGAGCAAACATTTTATGTTGTTCCAATAAATATTTTCTAACAAATTTCTTGGGGCATTGGTGGCATGTAAAGGTTTTATCCTCATCCTTCTGATGTTTGATAAGGAAATGATTACGCATAGACTGACGGTCGGCAAAAACCCGATTGCATTCCTCACATCTTAATAATAATAGAAATTAAATTAAAAATTATTTGTAAAGTAAAATAACTTTATCCCAAGAAAGGTTTTAATTACACTAACTTGTAACAATCAGGATTTAAATGTTTACGAATATGCTCGAGGAGTAAAACTCGCTTAAGAAATTTTTTATTACAACATCTCGCATAACCTTTAACATTATGCTCGATACGCATATGGCCTTTAAGAGCAGCAAAATTTGTGACTCCCCCATTGCATATTTCACAATGCAACGACATATACTTGGATATTTCTCTATCGATGGCTAAGCTTTTGTTGCGATAAGCTTCCGATTCTTCAGAAGATTTTTTGTCTTTTATTTCTTTTGAAGAATGATTTCCAATTTTACGCGGCCTTCCTGGTCCTTTCTTTACACTTTCACTTGGACGAATATTTTGGTTTACGTGCACATTATGCTGTAATTTAGACGAAGATCTTGTGACTCGAATTCCGATCGGTTGGATTGTTTCAGTAACTGTTTCTTCTTTTACAGGGTTAGTGTCTTTTGTATTGTCATTTATTAATATATTTTTCATGAATGCTTCACCATCAAATGTATCATCATCATGACTATCAAATTTTTCATCTTCATAAATGGGATGATCGATATCTTCCATAGAATTACTAAAATCTTGTGTTGTTAAAATGTCCTGTGAATCTTCTTCAGCTCCCAGAGCTATAGCAGCGGCTTTCGCTACAGTCTTATCCCGATCATCAGCCGCTACATCGATAAGCATATCAAAAGGAACCTCATCATTAATTTCATTAAATTCATCATCGGGTTCTCTTTTACTCGGCAAAGAACTAGAGTGAATCATATCATCTTCCAAGAAATGATGGCGTTGTTTAGTTTTAGTTTGACTTTCTATTTTCACTAAAAATGTTTCACTCAGCTGACGTTGTGCTTCTTCCACACGTTCATAAAATTCATGAAAATCTGAGACTTTAATCCAACAATTATTACAAATTACTGTCGATATCGGATCATCTTGATGTGGCTAGAAATTTATATTAAGAATTCCTCAATTTTTTTTTGTTTAATAAGGAAATTTTCAAAAATTTTTGTTTACCTCAAACCAAAAATGTTTTCCTACTATATTAGCCATATTAGGTTTACTTCCAGTCACATCGAATATATTAATAAATTCTTCAATCTCTGTTATACACAAACGGCAAATCATAATTGTTTACATTTGTATATATATATATATATATATATATATGTTAATATATTAAAAAATCAAATAGTGTTTTATAATTCTCGACAAAGTAGATAATAATAATTCGTAGTATTTTAGTAAATATTTCCTTCTTTTTAATTAGCAATTTGAAGCAATCATAAGAAATTGATAACATAAAGTTTTCTAATTTGCACAAACAATTCCAAAGTATTGCCGTTAATTGAGAACTTTACATATAAACATCCTTTCGCTTATTCTTTTTTTTTTTTTTATATTATTACATACATGTTTTGTAGGGAAAATAAAACCGTATTCTGAATGCTATGTATGTCAATGTAATATGAAAATCTTTATTACGTTTTATAAAATAAAAAATTACGATTCGATATAAAAATTCAAAATTTCAATAAAGATATCAAACAAAAATATGATCTTTTCAGTAAGTCTGCTAGAAATTAAAATTGAGCGACCAAATATAGCTGCAATTTTCTCTCTTCGGAAAACATTTCATTAACTTTATATCCAGCTACACCTTTAAAAAAAAACAAATCCACTTTAAAATCTCATTTTGTGTTGTTTTGTGCTTATTTCAGAATATATTACACTAAATTGAAATGAATTTTTAAAAATTGAAAAAATCTTGATTATTTTATTATTTTACGAATTCTACTATTTTCAATTATTTAACTTATACAAAATTTGTTAAAATTTATATTGAATGATGTAAATCAGACTACAACTTTTTATAAAATTTATACGTGCACTTCACTTCAAATAAATACAATAAAACAGATAAATTAAAATTGCAAAAGCTGATCTTAATTAAACTAACAATATGTTTAGATTAGTTTCAAAGCTGTTTTTTTTTTTTTTTTTCTAACAAATACAATTTTAAAACAGATTATTGTGATAATTTTTCTCAATATTAAGGCGCAGTATTAACATTAAATACTAATGCAAATTTGTTCAAGGTGACACCTTTTTTCTTGTCGCCAAGTTTGAGGTAACGAGAGAGTATAAAAAATAACTATCGCCAGTTAAATTTACATGCTTACTTACATGATAGTATTTTCTTTTTTAATGTCGTCGTCTTCACGCCAAAAAGTGACAATCAAAAAGTTATATGTTTAGCCTCCTGATAAATATAGAATCTTGCTTGCTATACTCTGATTTTTCTATTAACCGATAATTTGTATTTAACATGAACTATAGAATGAATTTGCTACATTGATTGCATCACATGTGAAGTGAGTTTTTGTTGCGGCCAACTCGTTGCTGATTTAAATTTAACGTTATAAGTATGGTAAAGTATTTTAAAGTAAAATCGACGCAAGTAGCGCAAGTAGAAGGCATTAAAAGCAAAATATTCATTACAGTGGAATGTAATAAACGAGATTTTCTGATGACTCCATTTTGACTATATGGCTCTTTGTGTGACAGACCGGAAAACTAGCGGGAACACTTCAATTACATCGTATAATACTATAACCAGTTAAGGCATTATAAACGACTTGAATTTTGTCCCCTTCGCTAAGGGG
>KK351300.1:55417-75160 GCA_000671755.1 Glossina brevipalpis | reverse complement strand
CTCGTTTGTCCTTTAATTTCTCGCACACTATAAATTTGTTATTATGTTGTTAAATATTTATAACATACCTCTCTCTCTCTCACTCTCACTCTCTTCAAGGCATGTGTTAGTTTGAATGGAATGACATGAAAATCTAAAAATTGCTTTATGATATTATTTTAAACGTATGCTACTTGTTTTGTAAGATAATATTACAAAATAATCTAAAATGAATTTAAAAAGAATTTAATTTTTTTTTTTTTTTTTTTTTTCTATTCTTAGTTTACCAATAACAATAGAAAATACTTGTGTTGGGCCTAAATGTTTATCACATCTTGAATGCTTTTAAGTTTCTTTCTTTTTTCATTTCATTTCATTTCATTTTGTTTCTCCAAGTTTGTTGTTGTTGTTGTTGTTGTTATTCGTAGTGAATTGATATTAAAGGTAAATGAAGTTAACCAACCAACCGACACATTTTGATAATTAATTACCCTTGAATCGAAATATTTAATGATTCGTGTATTCAGTCTCATTTAAAATCTCTATCCTGCTCGCATAAACACACGCACACACACACACACACACACACACACACTGAATGATTTTTATAAACTTGGAGATGTAAGTTTTCAAAGTCGATTTATTTTGCAACTTTATTAAAAGTTTTTTTTTTATTTCTATTCCTATTGCTATTCCTTTCTCTTTTTCTTCTTTAACTGAAATATTATATAATTTTAATAAGGTTTTCCATTCGAAAGCAAACATTGTAACGATTGTATTTGAATGAGTGAGTGTGATGGTAACGGTTAAGCTCACAATGCAAATTAAAGTTTTGAACTTTTCAGTTGACTTTAGATGGCTGGGTTTGTTAATGGGTTTGTTTTCGTTAGATGTGTGTGTGCGTGTGTGTGGGTGTGTGTGAGTAGGGTATTTGTAGTAGTAATCGGTCTATTTTAAATTTTTTAATCATTAAAATTTAATGATTCGTATAGAAGCAGAAGTTTTATAGTGAATGTTTACTGAGATCTGTTTAGACGAGACTTTCGTATTTCAATGTAACTTAGTTTTGAAAATCCAAAGTTTTTTTTCTTTTTCAAATGGAAAAATATCGACAATTAAGATAACTGATATATAGACAAAAGTGAAATGAAATTAAATTCTCTTGACTTTTATTGGAAAATTTTTTAAATTTATTTATTTACTACAAAATATGATTTGAAAGGTGTCGAATAACTAGATCATGAGTTAAAGATGTCCAAAGCCGGAAATAACTGACAAAGAATAATTTATAAGTGTTTAAATTATGTAAATCAGATAAGCAAGAGCGGTAAAATTAAGCATAATTTAGATGACCAGGTCCCCATGTGTTTGGAGGGAGAGTCGACTTGTTGCAATCATATCCCTTTTTGAGCAAGAACTAAGTAACGTTCCAGAAGAGAAACATTAATGTACGATGAAAACGACTTTCGTTTAGAATGTGACTAACGGAAAAGAAGTCATTGCAAAATGATCCTCTGACAAGCTTAGTCAATTCGTAGCAGGTTTTAGATCTTGAATACGGTCTTATTTACTCTAAGGGGTAGACTAAGAAAATGCAGTCAGCTCGAGAGAAAATATAATCGTAATCTGATCTATTGACGGAAGGATTGATTGACAGCAAGAAAGAAAGACTTCAGATTGCTGACAATCGTCCAGATTAAAAGCTTCGCTAATAGACCTATACCGCGAAGCGTTAGGAACTTCTGAGTGGATTGAATAAATGAGTTTAAAAGAGAGTATGCGGTTGGTAATCTTGTCCGCTCGCTCGTTATGGTGAATCCCTTTATGAAACGGAATTCAAAATATTTTTATATTTGTTTGGTTTATTAGGGGTAAAATGTAATCAAAAATACCGTTGAAATTGAATCGTATTGCCCTGATGACACTAAGTTTGTTAGTACAGATTAATTTTCTTTTTAACACATCCGAGATGTATGTATCGTAGCCGATATTACGGTAGCCAGTTCAATTTATATTTGGAAATAAATTAAAGCGTTATAGTCGGGAACTATTAAATAAGTTGCATCACTTCGCTTAATATACCTAACTCTTCACCTATCTTTGTCATGAAATATATAAAAACGTGATACATTCTTACGATATAAAGATTGACTTCCCTGTGAGAACTGTTATATGAGGAGTGACCTTGGAAAATATACTTATGTAGTTCAAGCTCACCAAAGTCAATTTATATATTTTTTTTATATAACTTCCTTAAGGGCTTAAGATACATCTATATTTTATTATAGCGATCGATCCGAAATCATTTTTTGTATCGATTTAATCGATTCTTTTATCTGATATTTCTCAACGCATTTTTGAGGGTTAATCTACAGATCGCAATTTTTAGCTTAAGAATGAATTCTATTGAAAATGGTTGGATTTCGATCGGACCATGTTAACGACCACGCCCCATGCAATGCACCGTTTGAAAAGAACGTTTGTGTAAAAAAAAAAACTGGAAAAACTAGTATTTTAAAATGTAAAATAAATGTGAAAAATTTGGAACGGATGGGAATATTTTTTGAACCGGCTCTCCATCTAATCTTTCTTATCAAAAGTAAGCTTTAATAGGGAAAAAAGCCTAAATTTTTAAAAGGTACCATGATGAAAACCTTTCAGCAATAGTGGTTTGACATAAAAATTAATTGTAGCAAACTTGAACCACGTGAGTCCTACTTATTGGATTTTATCTCATGTAAGAGTTCACATGAAAAATAAAACTCTTTATGGCAAAAGAGTCTGATCTTTAATGTTTCGTAATGAAAATGAGTTCCTAATAATAATTTGACTTAAAAATTGTTTGTAACAAATTTCGATCAAGTAGGGCTATTTTTCATGCAAAGCAAAGGAAGTGAAGTATTAGAGCAAAAATCTATGAGGTATTTAATGGTCGGTCCTGGCCGACTAAAAAAATTTTTACTTCTTTCTAATTTGAAATTAGAAACATAAGATGCTTTGCAACAATTAAGTCACCAAAGAAACGTTAGTTCTGTAAAAGTCCTAAAGCGTTCTTATCGGATTCTTTAACCGAAATTTAGACAAAATTGGAAGTAAAATCTCATTACATATATTCGTTGTCGTTAAGACAAAAATGCTAATTCTGTGTTTTATGCTTTAAAACATTTAAATGTGACAAATAAGAAGAAACGTAATACCTTTATAGCTAAAATAGAGCATAGAAGGGCTTTTGTGTTTGGATTACCACCATAAATTAATGATTATTTCTTTTTTCTTTCGAGATTTTAGTTCGTTTCAAAAACATTAGTTTTACTTAACGAAAAAACAATAACAATTAATAGCCGCTTCTTGGTTTTTCATACAATTGGAAGTAGTTGACGTGCTAGATTCATTATTCTGTTTGGTACACTCGCAGCAGCGATAAGCATCGGAAACTTTTAACGATAATTTTTGTTACAATAACTTTGAACATGGGATAAGTTTGTGAGTCGATTTAGCTCCTCAGAAAGGGAGGGAAACAGAATTCAGAAAGAAAGAAAGATAGAAGGAAAAAAAGATAGAAAGAGAGAGAGAGAGAGAGAGAGAGAGAGAGAGTCGTTTTTATTTTTCCTTTGTCCTTTTCTCTTGAAAAATGGAGAGAGAGAAATAGAGATAGAGAGAGAGATAGAGAGAGAGAGAGAGAGAGAGTCTTTTTTATTTTTCTTTTGTCTTTCTCTCTTGAAAAAGGGAGAGAGAGAGATAGATAGATAGATAGATAGATAGATAGATAGATAGATAGATAGATAGATAGATAGATAGATAGATAGAGAGAGAGAGAGAGAGAGAGAAAGTCTTTTTTATGTTTCCTTTGTCTTTCTCTCTTGAAAAAGGGGGAGAGAGAGATAGATAGATAGATAGATAGATAGAGAGAGAGAGAGAGAGAGAGAGAAAGTCTTTTATTTTTCCTTCGTCTTTCTCTCTTGAAAAAGGGAGAGAGAGAGATAGATAGATAGATAGATAGAGAGAGACAGAGAGAGAGAGAGAGAGAGAGAAAGTCTTTTTTATGTTTCCTTTGTCTTTCACTCTTGAAAAAGGGAGAGAGAGATAGATAGATAGATAGAGAGAGAGAGAGAGAGAGAGAGATAGTCTTTTTTATTTTTCTTTTGTCTTTCTCTCTTGAAAAAGGGAGAGAGAGAGATAGATGGATGGATAGATAGATAGAGAAAGAGAGAGAGAGAGAGAGAGAAAGTCTTTTTTATATTTCCTTTGTATTTCTCTCTTAAAAAAGGGAGAGAGAGAGATAGATAGATAGATAGATAGAGAGAGAGAGAGAGAGAGAGAGAGAGAGAGAGAGTCTTTTTTATTTTTCCTTTGTCTTTCACTCTTGAAAAAGGGAGAGAGAGATAGATAGATAGATAGATAGAGAGAGAGAGAGAGAGAGAGAAAGAGTCTTTTTTATTTTTCCTTTGTCTTTCTCTCTTGAAAAAGGGAAGAGAGAGAGACAGAGAGAGTTGATAGCTTAACAAGCCCAACTGTTCAATCAATTATTTATCTATTCTGGATCAGAGTTAAAAATATATTTTTTTTTTTTTTTGCAAATTTTTATATATCGACTTAAAGTAAATAACAAGTGTCTGAGTATCGTGCAAATTTTCGTACTTGATTTACTTTAAATATTTATGTAACAGTGTGTTAACTGTAGCGCTCGCTATACTGGATTTTTCTCTCATTCCTCGTTCCTACCATTTTAGCCTTCCTTCCGTTATGTTATCCTAAGTGCACATGCACACACACACTTTGTTTATATAGAGAATCGAGACTTCGTTTTGTACTCTTCTTGTGCGTTTTTCTGATACTTTATACGCTCTAGTTGCTTTTTCTGTTTCTGTTTCCGTTTCCGTTATCTCATTTGATGTCTGTTTTCATTTTTTTTTTTTATTTTCTTTATTTTTTCCTTTTACTTTTTTGTCATTCCTGCCACTTTCAACTTGACGCTTCCAGTCATAATGATAACGCTTGTCTTGCATTGAATGACGCGCATCCCATAAAAAAAAAAAAAAAAAATATAAAAACGTAAAAAAAAAAACGAAAGATATAGAAACGTAAAGTGACATCTTTAACTTCCGTTTTTATTTGGTCTTCACTTAATCGTTCATTTTGTCATGCTTATCGTCATCGTTATAGTCGACATCGTCGTCATTATTACTATCATCATCATTATCGACATCATCAGAATTTCAATTGTATTTTGAGTGCTTCGTATCCTATACTCCATACTTTATTATGTAAATGTTAGCATGAATACTTATGCGAACGTGTGCTTGTTTGCTTTCATTTATTTATTTAGATTTTATTAGATGACTGAAGCAGTAAATGAGACGCACTTTTTGCATGTTTTTCTTTGGCGAGGTTTATCTCGCGTAAGAACGGTCCGTTCCGGACAAAAGTGAAGTAGTATTTGTACGTAACCAATACATACATGATATTTAAATAAAATAAATCTATCTGTTCTTTTCGAATATAATTTTTTTTTTTTTTTTCATTAAAATAATTAGGAATTTTTCGAAATTTCTTTCTTTGTTAAGTCTCGAAATTTGATTTGACTTTATTTTTAGATTTATTTTTAGGTTTCTTAATAGAAAATCTAATAACAATAAGAAACTTCTTGAGAGAGTTGTACTAGATTTACTCGGTTGTTTTTATTACCATGAAACCGGCATTAAAATTGACCTCACTTAGCCACTGTACTATTCTGATCGATTTCGATATATAACCTTAATCTCCAACAACTGTAATTTACGACCTTTAATTGACTTCGATGTAAAACTGTATATAAATCGTGGTCAACTAAAGTATTTGTACAAAACGAGCGTGATCAGCTTGTAAAAAGAGGCACAAGTTAAGCAATAATCTGTGACCAACAATCTCCAGCCGATAGCAAGCAAGGGAAAGAATGCAAAATTGTTCCGATGAACGTTGAATTGACGGTCTACTATGGCCTTAGAAATGTTTTCTTTGTTTTTAATCAGGGAATTATAAAGATTTATAAATACTGCGAAATTTTAGGAATTCATTAAATTTATGAAAATTTTAAATCTTTAAAGATCTCACTTACTTTAGTTGATCCCGTAAATTCGATTTTAATTCTAAAGATTTAAAGGCTGTGACTTCATCTTCATCAATATCGGCAATGATTTTTCCGTTCAAATTTAAAAAACTTTATACTGTTTTTGTGCTCTTTTTTAATGTGCCATCCTTTTAGGAGCATTTAATAGAAAAGAGAAATTATAGCAAAAATATCAAACATTTGAAAAAAAGGCACAATCAACTGGAGAGATGCTCTTCTAACTAAGAAAAAGAAAATTTTTCATATTTTATACCTATAAGTAGATTAGCAAAAAAAAAAAGTTTATTTTCAAATTTTGTTCTGCCTAAAATTAGGCAATAGTTTTCTGGAATATTTCTCCTTAAAGTAAGCTAACGAATGAAACTAAAACATAAAAGTGAACGAAAGAAAAAAAATTCTTATAAGTTTTTCTTAATAAAATTGTCTAAAAATTTGAGAAAAAAAAAATGTTCTTTTGAAAATTTATGAAAAAAAGTTACAATTTTTTTCTTTTTTAATAAGAAAATTCTTTCAAATATAAAATATGAATTTATTTATTTAGCCAAAATGTCTGAGTGCGAGTTTTTTCTTTCGTTTTATTTTTTCTGTCTGTTTTTAATTTTCTTTTCTTTTCTCATATCAAATCTTTTCATTTATTGTAAAACTTTTGCACCTTGAGTGCTAAGCAAGTCATAAATCTCTTCGCTATCATAGAGAAGATCTATTCATTTTAATATTAAATATGTAACTTTTTCATTCTTGGATCGTCCAAGGTTTTAGGAAAAAGTAACAGAATTTTATTGAATGTGAAAAAAATTGCTTAGAATGAGCGAGAGAGAGAGAGAGAGAGAGAGAGAGAGATAGATAGAGGCAGAAGTAGAGAAAGAGAGGCCGAAAGAGAGAGATAGAGAGAAGGAGTAGGCGAGAGAGAGAGAGAGAGAGAGAGAGAGAGAGAGAGAGAGAGAGAGAGAGAAATAGAGGCAGGTGTAAAGAAAGAGAAGCAGAAAGAGAGAGATAGAGAGAGGGAGTGGGCGAGAGAGCGAGAGAGAGAGGAAGAGATAGAGGAAGAGGTAGAGAAAGAGAGGCAGAGGAAGAGAGAGACAGAGCGAGGGAGAGAGGGAGAGAGGGAGAGAGAAAGAGAGAGGGATAGAGAGTTTGAGAGAGTAAGTAAGGGCGAGAGTGAGTAAAAGAGAGAGAGAGAGAGAGAGAGAGAGAAAGGAGATGGATAAAGAAAAAGGGAGGTAGAGAGGAAGGGAGAGAGGGAGAGATTTAAGAGATTTTTGTTTAATTAAGTTTAATTAAATTTTAATAAACAGATTTAAAGGTAACCATCCGAAACAATTTGTTCTTAACACCAGCATTTTTAATATATAAAATTATATATAAGTTTAGCATTCATCTGAATATCATTTTCTTGAAAATTGATATTTCAGTGCAAATTCGTTTGAATTTTTCGCTGTTATAAAGAAAGATGCAAGAGATTGTATCTAATAGGAAAATTCGACTACAACCGAATGTAATATTTCTCTCAGATTCTTTGTTTATATTTCTTTGAGAAGCAAGAACTTTCTCTTTTGAATCTTTTGTTTTTTGTTTTCGTAAAACATTTTTCAGGAAAACAGAACAATTTGATGTCTATACACTTACACTTGTTGTAAGATATTGAAAGTGTGAATGAATAAGTGTACGTACGTACGTACGTACGGTTATGGGTTAGGTTTATGAAAGTCAAAATTAATTTCATACACAACAACAACCCTTCATCCATTCAAGAGTTACAAACATATATATATATATACACATTGTTTGACAAAATTATTTTATAATACGCACCTGTTTGCTCCAGCCCCAGACATTAAGTGAAAATGATGAGAAACATTTTTGTTTTCATAAATTCTTCTTTATCATCGTAAGTAACAAAATAAAAAAAAAAAAAAAAATAAAAAAAAAGGAAGAAAATTGAAAAGCAAAGTAGAGCAAGTGTATGACAATTAAATTCATGGAAAAGTTTCAATTCTTCTTTAGCATCATATGTTAAGAAAAACTTAATTAAAAACTTATTTAAATTAAAAAAAAAAAGAACAGAAAAAAACGAACGAATTAATGGAAAATATTTTAGATTTAGATTAAATTGAAATTGGAAGACAAGACCAGAGATTAAAAAATAGTTTATATAATATTTTTACTTTCATACATCGTTGAATCCTGTATTTATTTATTTTATTTGAATTTTTCTTTTGAAAACTTGAAAACTTATCTCGCCGACTAAGCGATATCTTTGAAGCGATTTTTTGGAAATTATTTTTTTAGAAAAATTAAATTATTCAAGAAATTCCAACTTGACTTGAAACAACTAGAAAATATTGTATACATTCTTAATCTTACTCATTTAATCTTCATTCTTTGAGAAGGTAAGGTTAGAGAACGCGCGTATTAATGATTAACAAAAAAAAATGTTATCTGTTCGCGTTTTTTTGGGTACATTTTTGAGTTTCTTTTCGTAATCTATTCTTCTCAAATTGCAGATTCCAAACTGTCATATGATTTGGATGTTTAGTGTCTCTGCTATTTTCTGATAGCAGATGGCTTGCCGGTCTTGCTCCATCAGTTGCAAAATTTCGATTTCGATTTTTTCAGTGACTGGCAGTGATCAGAACGAGGTATATATTTAACAGCAAAATTTCCGATATGTAATCGATCAAACAAACCACTCTTTTTCGTAAGTACACTTAAGAAATTTTTCACAAAATTCACAACTTTTTTACTGTTTCATCGTTTTTTACATTAAAAAAACATCACAGAGCGCATTTCTTCAGGTCACTCTATCACTCACTTTCAAATCGATATAACTCTTTACACGAGCAAAGAATTTGAAAACTATCTTCACAACAAAAAAAAAAATAAAGTGAAAGTGTCGTCTTTTAAATCATCGTTCTTTCGAAACAATTAGTTGACTGTGTTGCCAGATATATAGGCGTCAACATCATTTAGTGGCAAAAAAGCGTGGAGACTTTTTTTATGATTCAATATTTTAAAGATGGTTCCAATCTCTTATTAATAGATTGATCACTTAACAAGAATTTTTTCATTTATTTTTGTTTTGTATATAACTTAAAACTGCATGCAACTGCGGGCCTTTACGTCTTCCTTTCACTTATAATTCACATTTTTGAATATGTTTGAATACAAACATAGACACCAAATTATAATACATTGACCTAATTGTACCTCTTCAGAAGTCTTTTTTTTTTTTAAAGATTTGTATTACGATGTTTGGCTTGGGATTCTCCTTGGGATTCTTACTCCGCCTATGATAATCTTAGCTTGATCGAAGTGATCGATTTGTCGTCTGTTGTGTCTTATTATTATTGAACTGTTCAAATGGTCAAATGAATTCTTCGGCTTTGCTTAATGAATTGAATATAAGTCTTTTGGCTCGATGTAGTAGTCATAACATTCTTTTTAAAATTGCGCTCTGTGCCGAATTAATTACGAATTATTTCACCAGTTGGGAGTTGTGGGTTGCAAAGTTTAATGAAGCGATAAGGCTTGTATGATGCATCCAAGACTTCTTAGCGCTTGCATGATGAATCCAAGATTTCCGCAAATCGTATCAATAGTGTCCGTCTTAAATAGGTTAAAGCGAAGCCTCAATTTTTGATACTTTTGACGTTTCATTGATTTTAATATTGCAATCTTCCGGTTTCCTTTTGTATTTATTGAAATGGATAGACACTTGTTTTCATAAAAGATTGTTAAAAGTTTCTTTTAACATCGTCACCAGGCATCTGTGAAGACAACTCCTACAACTATTTATCCTTTACATTAATGATATCCCTTCAGTGATTAAGTCAAATCATATCCGAATGAATGCTGATGATTAAATTAAATTGTTTTCTTTCTTTAACTTGGAATCACATCTTTATCTCCTGCAATCTGGTTTAGATAATTTGATGACCTGATATTCGTTCATGAATGAATATGAAGTTAAATCTAAGAAAAATGTAAAAAGCTTTCATTCTTAAGAAGGAATGCATTTATAACTAAATATGTGATTGATTTAAATAAATTGAAAAGTGAAGACTTGTTCATGGACTTAAGTGTTTAGTTCGATCGAAAATTACATCTTAATTTGCATATAGATCTCCCCATAAATGAAGTTAATAAATGATTAGTCCTACGTTTTATTAAGCGGTAATCTAGAGAGTTCGGTGCTCTAATATACGTTAATAAAAAGCTATACATAAGCCTTATAAGATCAATACGTAAAACTACCTCTACCCCGCGTGAGTGTGAAGTAGATCCAATAGAATCTGTTCGAAAGCAATTCTTGTTCTTTTTCTTTAGGAATTTGTCTTGGATCTCTCTGCCTGCTTATGAAATTAGATTCCGTTTATCTGTTCCAACTTCACTATTAACTTATCGACTTTGCTAGGTGCAATTGAATTTCCATAACCTTCTTCTTCTACAAACTTTATTTTTATAAAGGATTATCCATTTCATGGTTCGGAAAGTAAATGTAAATAGAATACGTTTTTAATTAAGATTTGGATAAAGTTTTTTCTTCAATATATTTTCTGGGTACTGCCATTATTTAAAGCGATTCAAATGTAATCAACGGAACATCTTGCAAGACTGGATTTTTTTTTTTGAAACAATTTTCGACGACTTACTTGTACTTAGCAGACAATAGCTCGGCCATAGCTTAAGGGATGTCCGTTTTTAAAATGTCAAGAGTTTTAGGATTGATTGCATTTTTTTTTTTTTTTTTATATTTTTATATATTTTTTTTTATACTCTCTTTATATAGGTGTCATGAAAAGTAAGGATTTATATGGCAAAGTAATTCTTTATATAACAGAATAATTTATATAGAAGAATAAGAAGATTTTTGTTTAATTTAAACCATGACTCTCTTTTCTGCAAGGATTCCAATGACTTCACCTGGAAACAATGCATAATTTGTAGAATTTTCTCACGAAAGTAAATAAAAAATTGTATTAGATCAGTGGTCGGTTGTGATCGGGTAACGTTTTAAGTTGGTGATAGCAACTTAACTGGTATCAGTGCCGAATCTTATATCAATAATTTTATTAATTAAAGAAATACGTTTCTTTACTTTGCATTTTTCGGCTTTCTTAAACGAATCAAAAATAGTTAAACAAGGAAATTAATTCCACAGAGAATTTTCATTTCAATACCTCTAGGGTTACCAACATCATATATATAGCACTTAGGTTGTTAGGTATTCAAAATTCGGCTAAAATTAAATTAAAGTTTTCCCTCTTGTGTTTGTTTGTTTTTAATAACATTTAATAAATAACATGTGTCAGAAACTTTTTTAATGTTTTCACCACTTATCTGTTAAAATGTCAAACTGTAAAATAACTACAGCCATTATCATAGCACTACCAAAATATGGCACATTTGTCATTTCGTTCGTAGGCACACACTCATACCAGCCACACAAAGTTCAAGAGCATCATATATCAACCCTGTGTGTTTGTTAGGCTTGAAGGTAGTTAGGGATATAAAAAGAGTATCTTTTTTTTGTGTTTTTTTATTTTTTTGTTTTTCTTTATAAATGTTACAATTTTTCATTTTCATGCTATGGTCAGAAATCTTTACTTCAATCATTCGAGTGCTTTCCTACCTCATTATAGTAGTGCGTAGTGGTCAATGGTCCATAAAGTCGTTTGTAGACATCTTTGTTAAGAGTTTTTGTCAAGCAGTTTGATATCAGTGGATGTGTTTTTTTTTTGCTTGATTTTTCTTGCTTTTTTTTAGGCTTACACAGCAAAAATGTTTATTGAGCATCTTAGTCTAACCGAAAGTTAAGTGATGGGCAATGTAAAGTAATTAATATTGATCAACAACAAAAGATTGACAAAGATTTTCTTCTATTTGCTTCATTTTCTTTAGTACCATTGGCTAGATAAATAAAAAGAAAAGAACACAAAAGCAAACGTTCTAGTCGGCAATACCTTACAACACTTCGCCTAACAGTATTTTGAATTTATTTTTATCATTAAACAACAAAATTCATATTTCATATTCATATTAGTTCCCATGTAAAGGCTTACAATCCATAAGTGCCGTCATGCGGACATTAAAGTGTAGTCTTATGGAGACTTAACTGCCTAATTATCCGGAACCAATAGAAAGTACAAAATATTAAATCTTATGAAACCATATGAATGCTTATGTTTGATAAGACAATTTATATGATAGAGTAATCAAAAAAAAAAAAAAAGGCTCCGTTTAATTCAAATTTTCCACTTTTGCTTCGTATGCGAAAAAGATTTCGTACGGATATTTATCAAGCGATATTAAAAATCGTCAAATTTTATACATACAGTGTATTAATTTTATCAGTTTGTTTGCAACACCTAGAAGGAAGCTTTACAGATCTTAAAAATTATATAAATTCTAGATCAGCATGAAAGTTAGAATCGATTTTAAGCATGTCCATTTGTCCCTCCATATAATGTCTGTGGTCGTCATTCTTTTGGTTGCAAAAATGAAAATATCGGCAAAAGTATTGTAAGTTCTTGCACGCACTACGATATAATAAGAGCTGACAATGCCTCTGTTTTTTGTGGTGATTTGCTTATTGCTTATAGACTACACCATAACAATTTGGACGATATTCTATAGAAATAGAAAAATCTGTCACACCTATCTATCGAAATATAGGTTTTATTTTTACCTTCTTTTAAGGTCGCGGGTGTTGGACATAAAGGATTCGGCAGAGCGGAATATAATTTTGCTTACTTCTTATATATACGGAAATATTATATCTAATATTATACATTATATTATATATTATATAATGAGATAGACCCATTTTTTAAACGGATGGTGACTGGAGATGAGAAATGGATCATATACGATAACCCTGTGCGAAAACGATCGTGGTCAAAGAGCGGTGAAGCACCTCAAACGGTGGTCAAACCAGGACTAACGGCCAGAAAGGTTTTGCTATGCATTTGGTGGGACTGGAAGGGGATTATTTATTATGAGTTGCTTCTATATGGCCAAACGCTAAATTCTGATCTCTACTGTCAACAACTGGACCGTTTGAAGATAGCGATTGACCAAAAACGGCCAGAATTGGCCAACAGGAGAGATGTCGTATTCCACCAGGATAACGCTAGACCACACATATCTACAGTGACTCGGCAGAAACTTCGGGAGCTTGGTTGGGAAGTTTTAATGCATCCGCCATACAGTCCGGACTTGGCACCAAGCGATTATCATCTTTTTCTTGCATTGCAAAATTTCTTTAATGATAAAAAATAGCAATCTAGGGAGGATTGTGAAAATCGACTATTAGAGTTTTTTGCAAATAGAGACCAGGACTTCTATGAGAGAGGCATTTTGGAGTTACCTTTAAAATGGCAACAAATCATACAACAAAACGGTGCATATTTGACCCAAATCGGACAATCCGAAGCATGTTAAATAAAGTCCTGAAGTTCATATAAAAATAATGGATTTCTTTTTCCCCAAACTAATATATTATATAAAAACTATGTTTCTCACACATGTTTCTCAATCAAATTTCCTTTTATTACAACATTGATCATAAAATATTTATTCTAAGTTTTCTTTTTATATCAAATATTGAAAATGAATACTGACTAAATTGCAAATTGTAGTCTGGCTATTGAACGGCACAGCAGCTGTTGGTGGAGTAGTAGGAGGAGTAGTAAAAGAGTACGCTTTTCATGAAAGATGTTCTATAGCGTACATTTTTTTTTTTGTAATCTCGGGATGCTGACTTCAGTTGGAGGTTAGCTATGTACAACTTCCCAAGCGTCCGCCGTTTGCTAGTGGAGCTTTAAAGAAGAGGTTACGGAACATTGAAGTTTGATAGGTTAGTGAGGTGGCCATGATGACATTTTAAAATTGCTGATTATCTCTAATAGCAACAGTTATATGATTATATAGATAAATACTTTTCTAAAATTGGTGCAAATATTTTCAAAAATTTATCTTCTTCTTCTTCTTTTTAAAGATAAAGGACGATTGATCCACCTAATGCTTTATCAATTAAGATCCTATTGCTGTTGAAATTACAAACTTTTGACCTTGAATGAAACGTTATAATCACTTTCACTTTAATAGATCACTTTAAGATTAAGATTCAGATTCACTTTAATAGATCGGTGGCTGTGTAAATTCGTTTTTATTACAAATTTTCTCAATTTTTGTTTCATTAAATAAATTTTTGATTTATTTAAGTGTATTTTGTATGAAGTCCTTTTTATATATAAACATCATACACACAAGTGATGCTAATTAGCTTTAATAATTAATATAAAGAATAGTTTTCTTTGCCCATTAATTTCATATTTCGTGGGACGCACAATTTTCTTGAGAAATACTTAGATGTCGTGTATGCATGTGTTTCCATGTTTTCATGCACAGTCTTATGAATTTCTTGCCATTATTAGCACTTGGCTTATATCTAATTGAATTACAATTTAATGAGTTTGTTAGCAAACCCAATGAACACATGCGAGAATGTAAACATTTTCTTTTCCTCTTCTCCTCTTCTCCTCTTTTCATCTTTTCGTCTTTTCGTCTTCTCTCATCTTTCATCTCTCATCTATAGTTCGTAGTACTCATTAACTTTTGCTTCCATCGCGCTATTTAACCTGAATAATTTTCCTTTAATTCATATCAGAATTCCTTATGATCATTTGAGCCCTAATTATTATCTTATGTATCGTACACACACACACACACTTTCAATACAATGGCTGCGAATGTAATGTTAACTCTAGAATTGAATATTAACCAATTAATTCGGTTACTCGATTTTGCATTAACATTATTCCATCTTTGTTACTTTATATGTTCGTTTATTGTGCTTCTTACTAGCGCACTGTAAATAATAAGTAAATTAAAAAGTTCGTATCGTAAATGTCCTTAGTTAGAGTCCTGAAACTTTGACATTAGTAGTAGTAGTAGTAGTAATTGTGTCGAATCTTTCACATCTTCGTGGTCTTAATTATAAATATTATGGATTAGTGGCATGAACATGACGGCTAACATAAGATTAAGATTTAATCAATGATGCCTGACGATAGATATTTTTCGAATTGTAAACGAAGTGATTCGTGAGTTAGAATCTACAGAAGTATTTTAGAAGACTTCTCGTCGCAACGTTGACTAAACTGTTAAGAAGCTCCTTAAGCAAGTCAGTACGCGTGAATTCAAATCTTATAGCGCTAGAGTTTTTTCAGAAAAATTAAAAAAACACCAACAAAGCCGATAGCCTAAGCTGCTAGTGCTCTCATCTCTAGTCTAAAAATTAATTTCATTGTAATCTAGAATATAATAATAATAATAATAATAATAATAATAGAAAACTTCTCCTCGCTAGTAGGGATCATTTACTATTTAAATCATAAGAACATTGAACACGCCCTTAGTTATCTATGACTACTTGGGGTAGTAGTTGAACTGCGTGCACTATGATGCAAATAAGTAATATCGATAGTAGTATCGATGTCTTCCCCCCCTTCCCCATATAATAATCGATAAAATTAAGGTGATGGGAATTCATCTCTAAAGCGAATAATTGAAAATCCACAAGGTTGAGATGCCTAAACGAGGAAAGTCTTTGTATTAAGTTGACAAACTTAGAGAATGCTTTGTTACATGAACGCTAGTGCGGCCCTTCGAGGACTACCCGCGGTAATTGTTAGTAAATGAGCTGAATTTATAATCCTCTGACCAGAGAGAGAGAGAAACTCTGAACCATAACCAGTGAGTGAGTGTTTCTTTTGTGCATCTCGGTAATTGCCAAAATCCTTTTGGGATTACTTCAAAGTCTTAAGGAAGCCGACGACTCTCGTTCGCTAAAAAATAGTTTTATACTTAAATGCACCGTGAGGTTAGAGACTCTCTGATTCGAGACTCATATTAAACTAATGATAACAATCTGATCTTAATTCTTTATTTTAACATTTCGAATTGGAAAATAATGTATTTCTTTTTCCCCAAACTAATATATAGTAAATATTTGATTTTTCTACTTGAAAAAAAAAAACATCTAAAAATTCATTTACTAATACTTGTACATAATGTTACATACATACATAATGTATGGACATAAATTTTAAATTTTTATTTATATCAACATTACGGACGCTTATGCAAGCAAATATGCGCTCTACAAACCACGCATATAATGTTAAGTATTAAGTAAGTAGTTTTAAATGAAAAATTGAAAATGTCTACGATATTGACCGAAATTTGGTTACCTATCGTTTTAGTTAAATATTTCGATACCATCCAAAAGTCATTATGTGATCTCTCGTTCCGATTTCTCATTAGCGCGCTCGTTTATTTTTTTTTTTTGAAGTCACACTAATGACTGTGGACAGACTAAGTAAGTGTTGATGTATTGTGGTATAAAATTAAATAAAATTTTTATATTGAATTTTTTTTTGTGTTAAGACAGAAGTTAAATGATAAAACGATCATTTTCTTATATCTCCGAATTTGAGCATAATAACGATGCACAAATCTCGCCACAGGAATATGTAAACTGCACTGAATAGAAGTGAAAAAAGCAAAGTTAATAAAATAGGTTTAGGCGAAATGCTTTATATATATATATGTATATATATATGTATGTATGTATATACGTTTTTATATATATAGAGCGAGAATTTCATATAATTTTATTTAGGTCAAAAGTTATAAATTTATGTGCAAAAAGAAGAGTTTACTGAGCGCATAAGAAATGGAAATTTTTATTAAATATTTTAAATGTTTGCTTCCTTTTTTCTGATTACCCTTCAAAAAGTTACCGGTATATTTGCTTCAGCATTCCTTTTGGAACATTTGAAAATTGCGTAAATGTTTGCAGATATTCAAGAGTGAGAATGAGAGAGAGAGTTATCTAAGTAACTAGCGACCAATGTCGAATTCGAAGGTAGAAAACAATGTAATATCTTTATATTATCGTATCGTAACGATATCATAAACGATATCATCGAAGTGTATCTAATATAATTTTTTGAGCTTTCAATATGAAGAAAAATGATGAAACTTTACAAGAATCTTAAGTTATGAAATTATTAAGTTATTTTTGTATTCAAATTGACGATCAGTATTTAGTGTCATGTAATCATCCATGAAGTTGAAAAACTTGTTGATATGAATGACTTAATCGTTAAAAGAAGAAGAACGGTAATAATAAGTGAAAAGACACAATAAGATGATATTACGAACTGACAATGTTCGAACACACATATATATATTTAAGTAACTTTAGCAAGCAACTTTTTCTCTTCCCAGGGATTTAGCAGACATTGTCACATGTCTAGAAAAAAATAATCAAAACTCTCACGGATTTCTAAGTAGTGATCTTTGTAATCGTTTTTTTTTTTTTTTTATATAATTTACCAAATTTTACAAACAAAAAAAAAACACCTATTGTGTGCCTTTTTGGCGGAATTTGTGTTCTTTACAAAACGATTTCTTTAATGTTGACTTGACGAGACCGATAAGAGTTGCACAGTATTACTGTGCGTTTACATATTTATTACGGCTGTTTTCATTTGTTTGATTTACTTTATATTCGATTTAATGGCGAGCTATTCGAACTTAAATAAAATCGTTGATGTGTTAGGGAAAAGTAACGAGAAAAAGAACTGATCTGTGGCTGTGTATTGTATGACCGTACTCTAGAGAAAACCTGAAACGCTAGTGCAGCCGGTTGACTTAGATCACTTTACCGTATTCTAACTTCGAATGAGGTCTATCCTCTCTGTCTTAATCACTGTTTACTTGATAGCACTAAGATTTATTTAAACTTTACTTTCAATATTACGAGATAAATAATATATAATATTAAGATCATCCATTTACCTACTTTTTTTGTACTCAAACTCAAAAGAAAAAAAAAAAAACACTTCCAATTAAGATTTGGATAAAAATTTTTTTCGATATACTTTTTGGACCTCTGCTATTATCTGTGGAATATAACATCGTTCAAATGTTTTCCGCGATTTATCATACAAGATTGGATTCTTTTGAGGTAAATTTCATTGACTTGCCCGCATATGATGGGCAATAGCTCGGCATAACTTGACGGATGTTTCATTTTCGTAGCGTCAAGAGTTTATGAATTCTTCATATTAAACACGATCTTCTCTCTCTAGTGGTGAAATTGAATTGCACGATCTTGATAGTGTAATTCATATCCCAAAAACTTGAAATTACTCATTCATTACACATCTCGCGCAGCAATACCAAAACAGTACATGTCGTATAGCTTGTGCTACTGATTGTATGTATCATCATGTCACACGGTATTTATCACAACATTAGACATTACGGCAAGAAACTCTAGTTTTTAGTATTTTATGAAAGTCACTCTTAAAACAGTCAATTCAGAAAATGAATCTCATATTGTTTCGGAAAATTGTTCTTTGTAGTTGTAGTTGTACGAGTTGGTATCAAGTAAAGAGATGACTTTTTATTACTTTTATCGAAAAAGATTTATTTATTATTTTCAATATTCATTTCGTCTCTTTCAAAGTAATCCGCCTGTAGCGCATTTGTGCCAGCGTTTTTTTCCCAAAATAACCTTGAACCTTGAGTGCACCGATGCTACGCTTATCTTTTCAATCACTATTTATTCATCAATATCTATGTATATTGTCTCCAAACCTTGTGGCAGACTTTTTAATCAATCCTCGAAGTACTTCTGTTATACGCTTTTTTTATACGATCTTCAGCTCTTCCAGCGATATGATCTTTACGTTCTTAATCGTGGCAAAATCGCATCGTTTAATGGGTCTTTTCAGTTTTGCGAATAGGAAAACTCGAAGAGGTCAAAGTCCGGTGACTGACGAATAATGAAGTTGTCGTTTTTGGTCAAAAAAATTATGAACAATTTGAGCTGTTGCATTATCTTGATATCGTTTCATGTTCAAAATATCCGAGATAGTTGCTTGGCATGAGTCAACTGCTATACCGACATTCTGAACAGTTCTTCTAACAGTGATTCAACGATGGTCCGTAACAATTTTCTTGATGACCTGATGTGGCCACCAAGGCGGACATTGCCATCAAAATTTTCCCGGCTTTCTGTGAAGAGTTTGTAATCTCCATTAAACATATTTTTAAAGTAGACTCACCAGAATTTACATTTTAGCATTTTTTTCATATCAAATTTAATACACATTTTTCTCTCTATTTTTCTCAGTCGCAAAATATAGCCAAACACTTCAAAACACGTTTAATCCATTCATCTGTTAAACACAACCTTCAAAATGCAAAATGGCGGTTAATGTCAATATATAATAGGTTCCAACATAAAAAACAAAAAAATTAAATAAAATAAAATCAAAAATCAAATGTACGTAGTCCATGAAAACTTGAAAAGTTACCCTTTTTTTTTTGAACACACCTCGTATATTCGAAAGTGATGTTGAGCATAAAAATAAGAGAAAATTTCGAAATTTCTTCGTTAGTAATTCGTGAGCTATTTATTTAGAAATCAATCTAAAATTTGTCATAAATATTTAAGTGAATTATCTAAAAGTTCAAAACATTGCAACCCTGATCGGTCAAGTTTTATAATTAATAGAATATTTACAATTAAGGAAATATTAGTTTGGCGAAAAAGAAATCCATTATTTTTATATGAA
>KK351299.1:215840-232908 GCA_000671755.1 Glossina brevipalpis | reverse complement strand
TTTTTTTTTTTTTTTTCGTTAAAATACGATGTTATTGAACTTTGGTTATGAATAATTCTCTGTCTGTGCTCTCATACTTACATAAATTTATTGTACTTCATTACTTCATTGTAACTTCATATCCACAATATATGTATATAGAAATTTTGATAACATTTTATGGTTTCGGAAAAATTCCTCGTAAGCGCTTTCATATATGCCGAAAAGAGAGGACAAGGCTAGGTTTGTTATTCAATTCGTAATACTTAGAAATATGCACAACAGATGTTTTTTAATTTAGACTTATTCTGATTTAAGGGCTAAGGCCACTGTAGATTTTTCAGAAAATCATTTCTTTTATTGGCTCCTAGAATACTTTATAAAAAATTTATTATATCCAAAATGTTTCTTCCTTGAAATTTCGGTTTTTCTTTTTTGCATTTCAAATGAATTCCTGGCTGGGAATTAATAAGCCAATCTCTTGCCTATTAAATTTCAAATTCTTTAATGTATTAACAGATTTCTTTACAAATTTCTTCATGATCATTTTAAATCATTTTCAAATAAAAATATGCTTAGTGTACTAGTGAGGGCTGAAAAGGTCGTAGGCTGCCACATAGATGGCCCTATTAGTATTAAATCCATATGATTTTTAGTTAGCCCTAAACTTCAAAAGACATAAATTTTTGACAGCTGTTGTACTATTAGTATGGGAGTTGCGTCTTTCCACGCTTTGAAGTCGATTCATCACGTGCAGTCCACTCGCCTGACAGTCGATTAGACTTCGGTTTGAAATAATGGAACCATGTTTCATCCATTGTCACTGTAAAATATGTCGAAGTGAAAGAGATTTTTTTCGTAAATATTGATAGAAATCCAGCGATTACTACTTTCACACTAAACCAACTAAAATATTAAGTAACAAACTGTTGAGAGATAAAGTAAAAACATGATACAGTCATTATTAGTAGAGAAACATATTAGTTTAGCAAATTTCATAACATATATTGAATAGATAGGCTCTTTGAATTGAGGTTAAGTCCGCAACTAATTCACATAGTTTTGTGTCATAAGTGGCATAATCACGGATATATCAAGCGAAGTGAATAGGGATCTTCATACAGATTATTTAAGAAATATAATTGTCTCGTTACACTTGAAGAAATTTGTTTTAAAGACAAATACAAATATATTCAGAAGTTGTAATTGACGAACAATGGCATTTACCATCATCATCTGACATATACAGCTTGGTCTGGAGTTGTAAAAATAATTTACAAAACGATTTAAAGCTAGTGTTATCGACCACCAAGTCCAATCGCAGTAATCAGAAGGCTCTTATTTGTAATTCGTATCACAAAACCCTTTACGAATCAAACTTTTGTCGGGCATGTCCATCTGCTATGGACTATCACTAAATTCGTAATAGTAAGCATGTAGATGTGTGGATGGATGATGTCTTCTTCTCAACTTGATATTTTGCTTACTACTGAAGATGTCAGATGATGATGATGGTAAATGCCACTGTTCGTCAATTAAAGTTTTCGAAAATATTTCTTCAAGTGTAATCAGGCAATTACATTTCATAAGAAATCTGTATGAAGTTTTCCATACACTTCGTTTGATACATCCCTGATATATATTGATTTTCAGTTTTCTAGTTTAATTCTAGCAGCAATGCGGTCCTTACTTTAAGACTGACAGACGGACTGACATATTTGGCTATGACGTTTTCGACTCTTATATTGATCATTGTGAATCGTTTGATGTGTATTTTACCAAGGGAAGGATATACCTATAAAAGATACCAAGTTAGCATTGAGAAGCGCTGAGAAGAAAAGATATGAAACATTCCAAGTCTCCGATTAAAAAAACATACACAATCTTCCTCACCTAAATTGTAGGCATTTTTATAGAGGAAGTAATTTCTGGCCACTTTCGTATTCTTGGTTGAATATTACTTGAGACATAAAAATGGAATGGGTCTGCTAATGAATCCGTCCAAAAGAGTTGGACTAACGACTCGGGGAAACATGAATATTATGTAACAATTCCGCCAATAACTGCGGACTTCTAACACATAGTGTTCTAAAATTGGAAAGATTGCTTTAAAAATTCGCTATAAAATGACGCTGATCGGCTAAACAACTAATACGTGATTAACAAAAAAATCACTTAAGATCGCGGGTCTTCCGATTAATTAGAAAATATGTTTGCTTCCAAATCTATTTCTAAAAATTATATAAATTATAGTATGGACTTCGAAAGAGATATTTTAAAGATATTAAGACAAAAATTGTTAATTAAAGAATTGAAAATGATAACAATAGATGTTAAGCTTGGTTTTGCATATTAGGCTTGAGATTCCAAGTTCCTTTTATGTTATTTTTTTCTTTTCGTTTTTTAGAAACACTTGGCAATAAAATGTGTCAATCATGGGAAAAGGAATTGAAACTAACAGAGAATTCCAAAAAAGAACCCAATCTTTTGCGTGCCACCATGAGAGTGTTCGGTTGGCGTTTTGCTCTCTTAGGCTTAGTGTTGTTTATATTGGAATTGGGATTCAGGTAAGAAGCATACGAAAAATGTTTTTAAAATGTTTTCAAATTTAATTAAATTTTTTGTTTTCCTTTACAGAACTTTACAACCATTATTCCTATTGGGTTTAATTGCTTATTATACGAGTGGCGAGGAGAATGTTCAAACCGCTTATGTTTATGCAGCTGGTGTAATATTATGCAGTGCATTGAATGTCATCATAATGCATCCCTATATGTTGGGAACGATGCATATAGGTATGAAAATACGAGTCGCCATGTGTAGTATGATATATCGGAAGGCGTTACGATTAAGTAAAACAGCTTTGGGGAACACCACTGCCGGTCAAGTAGTAAATTTAATATCGAACGATGTTGGCCGTTTAGATTTAGCTATGCTATTCATACACTATTTGTGGGTGGGGCCGCTTGAGACGTTATTAATTACGTACCTGATGTATAGAGAGGTGAGAAATTTTTATTATAAAAAAAAACGATTTATTGAAAAGTTCACGGAGGGAAAATGATAGATCCGTTAAACTTAAATTTGAAATCTATGCTTTTTATGGTAACGCTTATGTATGTAACATCCAAAAGAGTTTGCGATAGACCGATTTTTTATTGTTTAGAACATTTTTAAGGTTTTCATTGTTCTCGACGAAATTCAATAGTTCAAAATAGTTCAAAAATAATATTGTTTTCGTAGAAAATTTGAGTTCGATAATCGAATCGTTTCTTTTATTCCTTTCTCATGTAAAAGGTTTTAGAAAAACGGGTCTATGTAGCACCATGGTGTCATTTTTAGTATTTTATAACGGAAATTTTATATTTCAAAAATCGAAATTTTTTTTATTTTAATTGCATATATATTTAGTGTTGTAAGTTTCCGTTGAGTAGATCCTTTTTTCGGTTCCTTTTCATATAAACCTTGTTTTGGAAAGCAAGTTTTTCTACGACAACTTTCTATATATGTGGCTTTGAATTAAACGAAGTGCTTTAGAGTAGTTAATAATCGATTTTCGGCTTTCGTCTTTCGATAAACTTGTGCTCCGCGAACTTTTCAATTAGTTTAACATTCGTATTTAATTAAAAATTTTCTATAAAAATGTTTCATACAAAAATGTAGATAAAAATTGCTGCTGTTTTTGGAGTGGCCTTTATGTTAATGTTTATACCGCTCCAAGGCTGGTTGGGTAATAAGACATCTGTTTTACGTTTACGTACTGCCTTGCGTACCGATGAACGTGTCAGGATGATGAATGAAATAATATCGGGTATTCAAGTTATTAAAATGTATGCCTGGGAAATGCCATTTGGTCGAATGGTGGAATTTGCTCGAAAAAAAGAAATTAACAGCATCCGACAGTCTTCCTATATACGCGGTATCTTATTATCCTTTATTATGTTTCTAACGCGCGTCTGTATATTCCTAAGTTTAGTTGGTTTTGTTCTGCTTAGTAATTTCCTTACTGCTGAACAAGCTTTTGTCATTACCGCTTATTATAATACATTAAGAAGCACCATGACAGTATTTTTTCCACAAGGTAATATCAAAAATCCTTTTCTCTAAAGGATCAACTTTTCAAAATGCTTGTAATAATAATTCATTATTAAAGGTATCACGCAGTTGGCCGAAACTTTAGTATCAATTAAAAGAATACAAAACTATATGATGTATGAAGAAACTGATGTGATTGATAAGTCTTTGGATACACTTGATACAAATTATCCTGGCAGCAATCAGTCTACGGTAATGAAAGATGATGATAAGGTTTTGGATGATGACGAAGCTGAGAAAGAACCGTTAGTTGCCAATAGCCATGCAATGCTGTCCGAAGCTGGTATTATCATAAATAACTTAAAAGCCAAATGGGATCCAAAAGCTTCCGAGCTTACCTTAGACGATGTTAATTTGCGTGTTCAACCGGGAACCTTAGTCGCCATTATTGGACCTGTGGGTGCAGGAAAATCAAGGTACTAAGATTTGTAAGTTTGAAAAATGTGGTGAGAACAAATTTTTTAATGATCTTGTTTCATAAGCAGTATCATTCAAAGTATTCTTGGTGAATTAAGACCCGATTCTGGTTCAGTTAAAGTAAATGGTAGTGTATCGTATGCTTCCCAAGAACCATGGTTGTTTACAGGCACAGTACGACAAAATATCTTATTTGGCCAACCATTAGAAAAAAAGCGTTATCGTGCTGTGATAAAAAAATGTGCACTAGAACGTGATTTTGATTTGCTTCCTTATGGTGACAAAACTATCGTAGGTGAACGTGGTGCTTCACTATCTGGCGGACAAAAAGCACGTATCAGTCTGGCGAGAGCAGTGTATAGAAAAACTTCTATATATTTATTAGACGATCCACTCAGCGCCGTAGATACCCATGTAGGACGTCATTTATTCGATCAGTGTATGCGTGGCTTCCTAAAAGACAATATTGTCATTTTGGTAACGCATCAACTGCAATTTTTACAAGCAGCAGATCAGATAGTAATAATGGAGAAAGGACGTGTAAGTGCGGTGGGTTCATACGAATCGTTGCGTGAAACCGGTTTGGATTTTGCTCAGTTATTGGCTGATCCCGAAAAAGACGAGAGCATGAACAATACGACACGGTCCCGTTCCGGCAGTCATTTAGTGAATCGACAAAATAGTGAATCGTCTTTATGTTCAATGGCTGACTCATGTCTTGAGGATACACCGCAACAAATGCAGGAAACTCAAGAAGAAGGCCAAATCGGATTCTATTTGTATAAGAAGTACTTTAAAGCAGGCGGTGGTATTTTCATGTTCATTGTTATGTTGACATTTTGTATTCTGTCTCAGGTTTTGGGTTCGGCCGGTGACTATTTTCTGTCGTATTGGTGAGCAAAAATTTACTATTTAAAAACACTCTCTATAAAAATCGGTAAATCTATTAAAATGTTTTAGGGTAAATAAAAAGGGCAGATTGCAAGCCGATAATAAAGAATTACAATTGCGAAGCAGCGCAATGGATATGGCGAACAACAGCACAGAAGCATCAGTTGCAGATAATTCTCACAATATTGAATCGCATATATCTAATATATTGTTACAATACAATATCTACATTGATCCAGAAATGCTAGATATTTACGTTTTTACCGTTATTACTGTGGCCACAATCGTTATAACGGTTGCCCGAAGTTATTTATTCTTTAACATGGCAATGAAAGCATCCACCAATTTACATAATGCCATGTTTCGTGGCATAACCCGAGCAGCCATGTATTTTTTCAACACAAATCCCTCCGGTCGTATACTTAATAGATTTTCCAAGGATATGGGACAAATTGATGAAATTTTACCATCAGTAATGATCGATGTGATACAAATCTTTTTGTCCTTATTTGGTATAGTGCTTGTCATTGCTGTAGTGAATCCTTTAGTTTTGCTGCCTACTCTCTTATTGGCTATCATATTTTATAATCTTCGTACGTTTTATTTGAAGACATCTAGAAACGTCAAACGCTTGGAAGCTATAAGTATTGAATGCATAATATAGCATCCAAATTTAGTTATTAGATTTTAATTCTTTTTTTTTTTTTCATTCAATTTTTTGTAGCTCGATCTCCCATTTATTCACACATGGCTACCTCACTTACTGGTCTGTCTACAATAAGAGCTTTTGGTGCTCAGCGCGTTCTAATCAGTGAATTTGATAATCATCAAGATTTACATAGTGGAGTGTTCTTTATGTTTATTTGTACATCGCGTGCGTTTGGTTATTGGTTGGATTGTTTTTGTGTTTTGTTCATAGCCGTTGTAACGTTGAGCTTTTTCATTTTTACACCCGCAAATGGTGGTGATGTCGGCTTGGCTATTACTCAAGCTTTGGGCATGACCGGTATGGTTCAATGGGGTATGCGACAATCTGCTGAATTGGAAAACACCATGACTGCTGTGGAACGTGTTGTAGAATATGATGATATTGAGCCGGAAGGTGAATTAGAATCAAAAATGGATAAAAAACCCCCTGAAACATGGCCAGAAGAAGGCAAAATTATATTCGATGAATTAAGTTTACGGTATTTTCCTGATCCTAAATCAGAGTATATACTAAAATCGTTAACTTTTGAAATAAAAGCAAGCGAAAAAATTGGTATTGTTGGACGTACCGGAGCTGGTAAATCGTCTTTGATTAACGCCTTGTTCCGCCTTTCTTACAATGAAGGCTCGATAATTATTGATCAACGAGACAGCAAAAGCATGGGATTACATGATTTGCGTAGCAAAATATCAATTATACCGCAAGAACCGGTTTTATTTTCAGGAACTATGCGTTACAATTTGGATCCATTTGATGAATATTCCGATGCTAAAATATGGGAAGCCTTAGAAGAGGTAAATTGATGATATAATATAAATCTTTAAATGTTATCCAATCAATATAACCGTAGGTAAAATTGAAAAAAGTTGTTCAGGAACTGCCAAGCGGACTAGAAAGTAAAATATCGGAAGGTGGGACCAATTTTAGTGTGGGCCAAAGACAACTGGTTTGTTTGGCTCGTGCTATTTTACGAGAAAATCGTATTCTTGTTATGGATGAAGCAACAGCTAATGTAGATCCACAAACTGATGCTCTAATTCAGATTACCATACGTAATAAATTTAAGCATTGCACTGTTCTAACGATAGCCCATCGTTTGCATACAGTTATGGATTCAGATAAAGTTTTAGTAATGGATGCCGGTCAAGTAATGGAATTCGGCACACCGTATGAATTACTTATGGAAAGTCCAAAAAAAATTTTCCTTGGCATGGTTAAACAAACTGGCAAATCCACTTATGATAATTTATTAAAAATTGCACAAAAGGTAGTAAACAATTATGCGTTTATATAATAATCATTCTAATATCATTCTGTAATGTAAATTATTTAAAGGCTCATGAAGAATCTCTTAAACGGAAACTGGAGTAAATAGATCACTTGGAGGTCAATTATATGAATTTACTTAAATTTTGCCGTAACTAAAGACTCATCAGTTCCTCAAGTATGGTCAGGATACATATATTTCTTATACATATATATGTTAGTTAATTTCATTTTCAAATTACTTTAAATGTGTATTTCAGTTTTTAAATATGTTATACTGTGTTATAATTTTAGGTGTTCAACTTTTTTTTTTTAAACTGGTTTCCTTAGTTATTAAGACGTTCAAATTAAGTTTATAAGCGAAAAAGATATATTAAGTGAAAATATAATTTAATACATTATTACTTATATTTTCCTTTCTATTGTAAGCAAAAAAAAAAACTGCAAACCCAACCTACCAATATGCATAAGTGTATTTACGTGCCTTTCTATACGTCAAATGTCGCAAATCAAATATAAATTTAATATGTAACAAGAAATAAAAATTAGACAAAATTGTCTTGTGTCAATAAAAACATGCACACTATTATATATTATGTGTATGTTGAAGAATAATTTATTTAATTCGACCATAACATGGCCTAAATGAGTAAGTAAAACATTCACTTTTTATTGGAACTTTTGATTCGAATTTATTTTTAACTTAAAGAATGCGAGATTAATAAATCACAGAAGTTTAAAAATCATTTATACGTTAGAAATATAAGATTTTTTTTTTAAATGAGTTTTATTAAAAAAATTTTAGACTTGGCAATGCCGCTTAGTATTCGCAGTTTTGTTTTGTTTTCTCTCTTCGTTGCTCTGTTAGAGTGATATCAACTATTACTCTTTCTAGAAAAAAGAAAATAAAAAAAAGCGTTTTTTTTACTTACCTGAAATCTTCAATACTCAGAATTAGCTTGTGCGTGACGACGGCAAATATTTTAGAGGGTATTTTTATACGGCTTGGAAATATATCATTCAAGCTTTTGAAGACAAGACACCATACGTTTCTATCTCCCCTAATTCGTACTTAAGTTTTTATTAATTTAAGGTGAATCTTAGGTCAAGTTTAGTTAATTTTCATGTTTAAAATCGAGATTATATAAAAGAAAATCTGAAAGATTTTCACATTGTTAGATCGAAAAGTGAAAAGTTAAGCTCGAAGGTGAAAGATTTAAAACGTCGTACGCATAACTCAGTAGCAGTAGTAGTTTTAGTAACAGTTGTTGATCCAACGGCCATTAGGATTTTCTTAAAGAAAAATTCTAAGATATAAAGTTTGAACTCTAACTTAAAGTCTTACGAAAATCGGAAAAATAGAAAAATGCCTAGCAATTATATTGAAACCTCGATTTTCAATTTTTACATAATGAAAATAAAGATAAGACAAAATTGAAAATAAACTTATTCTTCTAAATGAAGTATTAAAATCGTAAACTAAAGCGATTTCGCTATTCATGCTAAACGAGAAGACATTTGAACGCTTTACAAGTTCTTTTGGAGAACTTAACTAATTTTAAATAAAATGTAAACTCTAAGGAATTTCATTTAAGTGAATTGTTTTATTCAAATTATCATTTGAAAAAATATTTGTAACGGTTGCTTAGAGCTACAGCTAATAACAGCTTGCGTTTTATTTTTGTCGTACTTTAAAAAAACATCTGCTTTTGCATGGTAGAAACAATGAGTTTTCATCACCGTTAAGTACACAATTTTCCTTCGAGGTTTTTGTTTTCAGCACTTTAGTATTTGTAATGTTTTGCACAATTTTTTCTATAAGAAAATTAGTATTTTATTGAATTAAATTATAAATAAAATAATGACTGTGAATAAAAATTTGTTTTATTTGCATAAATATTCATTAAAAAATGTTTACAAAATATTAAAACATCAAGTGCCAGTGTGTGCTACGTAAAGATGAAGAGAGAAAACGGAGCAAATATGCATGCATGTGTGTGCAAGTGATAGCTTGAGGTTTGTGTTTGTTTGTGTTTATGTGTATATGTGCATTAAATAATGCGTGTGCTTTTGAAGCATTAATATTTTTGTTTATGTTGCAAACGCAATAAAAAAATTAATGACAATTAGACAAAATATTTATATCTGTTTCAAATTGAATACGGTTTAGTGCAAACACATTTAAGAATTTTCAATTTATAAAACAATTGTTTTAATAATAATATATTTTAATTGAGAAGAAAAGTAATTTGATTTACTATTAAATAGAACGGAAATAATTTTTTTTTTTTTTGCTTCCACTTGAAATGCAATGTAACAATTTAACCGAAATACGTGCTAAAAAAAAACATTAATAATTAGACGTAATGTGGGAAAATTTTAAATATTTAAATAAATAATTAAATTGTTTAGATTAAATAGAGGATTTATATTTAGTAATCATTCACTTCTATCTTTTCGTGTGATTTGTTTTTAATTTAAAAAGTGTATTATATGAGAAAATGATTAAAGTTCTCTGCGTTCTCTTATCAATTTAACACACCAGCGTATATACATACACACAGATTAATAAGATTCAATGCAAGCTTTGTGTAATTGAGAGGGTTGATGCTTTTCATTCAAATATATATGAACTTGATTTTCACAATAAATCATTGAAAATATTAGAAGATTTTCAATTTTTTTTTGCGTTTGTAAAGTTTGTATTTTCGCATAAAAAATACAATTTAAAATCAAGACAAGTAAACATTGTGCCTCTTAAATCAGCTGTAGAAGAAGTTAGTACCGGAAAACGATTTATTCGATAGAAACAGATGTTTTTTATTTTGATTAGCAATCATGCATTTGTACACGTAATTCATTTAGTATCCCTGTCTTTACATTGTTCACTGCTTAGTATCCCTGTCTAGCACGTGCTATAAAAACAAGAACAAGCATATGTACACAAAACAAACAAGTACATATGTGTGCGTCATATTCTACTTCATACTCTATTGAACACTCCTGTCTTTATATTGGATATTCTATTTAGTATCTCTGTCTAGCATGTATTTTTTTATAATTTAATTCACTGAAGTATAATTATGCTAGATTAGCGTAAGACGCGTATCGAAAGCGAACACATATTAGCAGCTTTTATTCCTACTTACCTCGACTATCTTAAAAATATAACCTTGTCTGGATTGCGAGCGAGACTATTCAAATTAATTATGTCCCTTTCGACAAATCTAAGCATTTTAATGATAAATTATAAACGCATTTGCGTTAATTAAAGTGGATACGGACACGAATATGGTTCTTTTGCTTGAATAAAACAGTTTTTTTTTGTTATCCAACAAACAACATTTCACACTGTAAACGCCGAAGTCTACTCACGCAGCCTATAGAAAACACAACAATTCGTTGAATTCTAAGCTCGTTTTCTCTGGTGTGTGTAAAAAATATCCGAAATCGTTACAAAAGATTTATTGTTTAAAATATTTATTACTGTCTTTAAAGCAAGATCCAACTCACGTTCATTGCACGATAATTATAGCAATCCTTGAAGTTCTTGCACAATAGTTCTTTTATTGACGGTAAAATGTCCAATGGTATGTTAAATACGGAACTAGGAGTCGTGTTAAGCAAACTTCTAAAGCTCACACTCCAATTTTCAAACTTTGCCTTTTTGATCTTAGTTTACAGTTCCATTTTATTTACTGAACTATTTTGAATTAAACTGTATTATAATGTATGGGATGGATCCATTGACTGTATGAGAATTGTTTGCAAACGGAAAATATGCTAATTAAGCCAGCCCTTAAAGTTTCATCAATTTTGCATAGGTTAATTGAGGCATGATCTTAAGTTTTTGCAGTCATTTCTTCTATAGCTAGAGCTATCTCTAAAAACTTTTTGTAAAATCGGTAATTTTGGTTTTATAAAATAGGAAAAAGGTAGAACGATTTTGCCCATGTTTTTGTTTTTGGTCTCAGCATATCAACCTTTGACCCGTGTTTTTGATTAACATAAGCAGCAGTCACCTCTAAATATAAAGGTATACCAAAATTTGCGTAAGATTTGAATTTTCCGCCATTTCTGAGGTAAGGTGATGGCAATCAAAAAGTAAAAAAAAAAAAATATGAAGACAATTGACGGTTTAGCGTTAGTAACAATGGAGAATTACACAAGAGAACAGCGCGTTTCCATTCTTAAACAATATTTCAAAAATAATGAAAATTTGGCGGTCACAGTTCGCAAAATTTCGTACCAAATATGATCGAAATATTGACAATTACTGGTACTCGATATAGCACTATAATAAGTCATTTCTTTCTTCTTAAATTCTATCATGCTGATGGGACCGACATGTGGTTTCAACCAGACCACGTGCTATCTTCCTTAAATCTGGTGAAACAATTCAATTATTGCATGAAATAATCTCTGGTCGTGTACCCCTTTCGTTCCGGTGATCAGCATTATGTGCCGGAAAAGCCACAGAGTCCATTAGCTATTTCATACTATTCCTCTATTAGATGTACATTGTAATTCAATAAAAAAATTACAATTAATAAAAAATAACTCTGTTTTCCATTTAATTTAAAACTTGCGTAAATTTTGAGACACTCTATACAAGAAGTGCCGCTTAAGTCTCAAAAGCTTGCAGAAAAAAATGTTATATTCTCAGCAAGGCTCTACTTAACTTGGCTTGATAGAATTCTTTACCTACATTTCTCATAAAATATTAAAAATTATATGCTTTTATCATGCTTAGATGCTTAAATTTCATAAGAATCCTTATATGGGAGAGTGACCGAAATATGAACCAATATAGTTCAAATTTATTACAGTTCAATTTCTTGCCAAAAAACGCTTCTTATTCTTTATCCATTTTCAACCTCAAATACTAAATACCGAAATTTGTTTTTCGGCTTAACTTTTTATAATAATATATGACTTAAGGTACCAAAAATTGACCTATGCGGTCCGAACTTAGAACAATAAATTTATATTTGCAAATAATCCTTTTAAACCAATTGTAATTATTTTGATTATTATAAATTGGATATTGTTGTCATATGAAGATCAACCTTACGAGATCTCTTATATGTGGGATGGGGTCAGAAAAATAGATCGAAATGATTTCAATGAAGTGCAGTAAGTTTGTAGGTCAAATTACCATAAAATATTAAGAATTCGCTATTGTTGCCATATGAAAGTTTATTTTTTTTTAAGAAGGTTTTTACTCGGAGGTTCAGGTTCAAGAGTGGTCCCATATCCATTTGAAATTTTCTACATTCACTTACTTGGGAAAATTATTTCTGTAACTATTTTTTGAGAAATATTAATTTCCCATATGCCGAATTTTTTATATCAATGTTTTTATATATCGAACGGTTATAAAAAAGAATGATCAGACCCCAATTTGTTTTCAATCGTGATTATTGCTAATTAAAGATATGTTAGGAGTATACAAAAAGCTAATCAAAATATCTTAAAAATAGCGACCAGCACAAAATGTAACACAAAAAATTAAATGAACAGACATTATACGGATGTAGAGTCTGAAATTGGTTAAGAAAATCTTTGCCTATCGGTAAAACCGAAATCTTTCACAGCTATTTTTAAAATTATAAATTCCGGCTACTATCTACACTAAATATATTTCGATCCTGTAAACAGATATGGTAAAGTATAGTACGCTAAATATCCCTTAAGCACATATCTTGCATATATGTAAGTTAAGAGCTGTCAGCATTAAATTAAATCTTTTTAACGAGAGAGCGTGTGGGCTGACAAAAAATACTTGATTTTTGTTACTTTACTTTATAATTAGAGAAAAAGAGAGAGAGAGAGGAGAGAGTAACGAGAGTATAAAAGCTTTTTTTTGTTTGTATGCATGTGCAATAAAAAGGAATATTGCATTTGACTCTTCATTTAACATGAGAGAGTATGAGAATCTAAGAGAGTTTAGAATTAGCAAAAAGAGGTGCAATTAATATTACAAGAAAACAATTTGCGGTTTGGTTTGTTTTGATCATTTGTTTATATATAGTTGAAGGAGAAGAATAAGAACATCTAGCGCGCTATAAATATGGATATCGCCTGTTAGTGATCTAGTAGAGCGGGTTTTCCCATGTGAATGCTAATAAAAATATTTTATAAAATTTACGATTAGTATGAGATGACTTGACCGAACGTATCGAGTGTTAATTTGAGTAAAATTCAAATAAAGTGTGAAAGTATGATAATATAAGCAAAACTGTGAAATTCGATAACTTATTGATAATTTATCCGCATGGTATACGAAGCAAATACGTTTTGTTTGAAGAACAGAAAGTACATTAAAAACATCATATAAAGCGCTACTAGAAATTAAATAAACAGAAAAAAAAAAGAAAAAAAAAACAAAAAACAGAAGAAGGCAAAATTCTTAACCATATTCTTATAATTTGTGTGTAGATTCATATCAAAAATGCGTTAACAATAATTGCTTCTAAAAAGATAATTTAATAAGAATATTTCATGCGAAATTTTATTTAAGAGGAATTTGCTGCTGATGTTAGAATGATTATAACAAGAGATTTTTCTAAGAAGCTTAGCAACGGCAAATAATGAAACTTTGAAAAAAAAAAAAAAAAAACGATCTGCTATAATAAAAATGCCATTAAATTAAAACGCGTACGTTTTTATTTTACCTAAATACTTATGAATGTTATATTACAGTTAAAAGTCCGTAAAGATAACAGGGATTTTAAATATCATTTGAAACGATACATATAACCCACACTGCCAAAATGCAGTCTTGCAAAGCAGAGGAACGGCCAGAAAATCCCCGCGAAACTGCAAATCCAATATCTTCACTCATGTTCTGGTAAGTATAAAAGTTTCTTAACAAATTATTCTTGAACTTAATTAAAAAGGACTTTAAATTAGTTTTAGAAAACATTTCGAAAAACTGACATTAGCCACTTTAAGTAACTTTTTATTAGTTATGAGATGATAGGCAGGTCATGAAGGGCTCGCCTATCAGTAGGCTCACTTAAATCAGAAATAACAAAATAGTGGTGCATGATGATTGGGTGATGGGCAGGTGAACTTACTCAATACGGGTGCATTTCTTTTCCTCTATAACCAACCAGGCAGAGCCCCTATACGCGTGGATGCGAAGGGTTATAAATAGAGGAGGATGGAAGAAGAGAATAGTGTTTGTGCACTTTTGATTTAAGAGTGGAAATATCAAGTACGGTAGGAAAGACCTCTGCTGATAGATCCGTCCAAAGGCGTGAAATGTGGTTAATGAAAGGCGAGTCGCGGTAGTGTGTCGTAAGATGTATAGGTAATTCCAAGATTACTGGATAAGATCGCTGAGCAAGCAAGCACTTGCCCTGTCATTTTTAGCATTTACCCTCGATATAGTTATAGATAAGCACTACACGGCTCATTACATTCTGGGGTGTTGAGAGTATTGGACACACTCTCGTCACTCATGAGCATTGAACCTTGCCTAACATGCTTTCGAGCGTCTCCGAGCAAGATATGAAGGCTTCCACCCACACGTTTAATTACACTCTTGGGCGGTTATGGGCAGTGTAAACGGTACGGATATCGGCAGCAATGAAGTGTTTAGGCCAAAAATAAAACAATTATGAATTTGCCTAAAGCAAGCTCGATTAGGCCAAAAGTAAAACAAATGTGTCTACGCAGTCGTAGGACGAAGGACTCGCCTTCTAAGTGGCTTAATTATACCACAAATGTGTCTACATATTACTGGGATGAAGAAACTCGCCTAATAAGTGTCTTATTTACGCCACAAATAAGCGCATTGCGATATCGGTTGTGTTATACGCGAAAGTGTCAAAATGCTCAAACTAGATCGGGTAGATAATGAATGTATCTTTCGGAATCCTAGAATATCTTTTTTCCTTCTTCATTAAAGGAGAGATCTTCAAGCCTCTCGAGGAACATTCCGCATCAAACAGAATAAGAGAGATAATGCAGACACTGGAGTGAAACGTAACACAATCGGTTACTTAGACAGTAATACAGTAAATATCTTAAACTCGGATTCATGTTCCTTTCGAAATCCTTCCTTTGCCTCAGTGAGACCAGGAGTTTTAAACAGAAATTCTCGAAGATTACAGTTAATATTCAAGATCTAGTATAGATCTTAAGTTATTAATGTAATAATTTTTCGGAGTTGAGAGTGCATTAACATATACGAATCAATACGTGTTGTATGCGTGTCACATTCTTTATTAATTTATGAAAGTATGAGAATTTCAGTGCAATTGCAGGCAGGCGAACTTAGAAATTTTAGAAATTCTTGCAGCACAAGAACATTTAGGTACAATACAAGAACATTTAGTAATAATGCTTTTGACATTTCTGAAAAAGAATCTCAATCATATAGAAAACTATGCTATATTTAAATGTATTTTATAGAAACTTTTTATAAGAAAAAATAACTTCTAAGCAATTTTTTTTTTTTTCAACAATTTTAACTATTTATTATTAGCTTAAAGAATAAACAGTTGTACTCACTGGGAGGATGATAAGATTTAAAGATTAAAGATTTATCAAGTGTAGAAATACTTATCTAGGATTTCTTAATATATATATTTATTTTTGATTGGGGTAAGGTACTACTAGCTACTTTTAGCCATGTCCGTCCGCCTCTTTCTTTTGAAAGTATAATAGAAATGGAAATACATGTATTCTTAGATATATCCTGATCTACTGCATACCCTTATGAAATTCCTATAATGATTTAAGATAGTAGTTTTAAAGGTGTGCTTCAGAACGACTAAAATTGAAATGACGTTTATATAGGATAGACTCTGTCAAAATCGACCGACGCTCTTAAACTCTTTCCTTTTTTTATTCACTAGACGTCAACTTGGGTTCACATTTTTTCCGATTTCACACAATTTTTGTATTTATTCGCAAGCCTTTTGCACAAAAACACAAGCGACTTAAATACTACTATGCGGCAGAACCTATGCTTAGTTCAAATTTTTGGCCTTTGGGTCGTTGCAAATGCATTTGCCGTTAAATATCGACTAGATTTCGTCTTTTATTCAAAATACTTACAAAGATGTATAAGAAATTTTAGGAAGTATATGAATTTTTCACGAGATTGAAAAGCAAAATAGATTAAACGGTGTCTGTCCTTTTGTCCATATGTTGAAATCATTGTTTAGACACTTAAAGCTTTTCTAAGCGAATAAATGTCATATGAAATACTTCCTTTTCGTTCTCGCCGTATCTCGTATACGGTATATTATATTCAATATATACAATATGATGAAATCTTTGCTTTGTCTTGCTGTCACATAACGACCCAACAAACTTGGGTGGAATTTTTTATATTCATACTACTTGCGGCACATAGTATTATAAGTTTTTTTTGGATGTATGTAACATCCAGAAGGGCTTACAAAAGATCTATTTTTTATTATATCGATCCATTCAGAATTATTTTTTGAATCCGTTTTAAGTCTGATACCTGTGCATATATTTTTTTATCAACCTACATGTCTTAATTTTTGAGTTATAATTTTCTATACTAAAGCTACTGAAACTGGACCCGACCACGCCTTAGATGACGATCCATTTTAAGGGCCTTTTTATAACAAATACCGGTAGAAACTATAATATAAATATGCAAAATTTCGATCGGATGGGATTATTTCTTGAGCCACCTCGCATATAAACCTTCTTATGAGAATT
>KK351299.1:182660-201426 GCA_000671755.1 Glossina brevipalpis | reverse complement strand
TTTTTTTTTTTTTTTTTTTTTTTTTTTTTTTTTTTTTTTTTTGTATTTATTCTTATAGTTTAATGCAAGCAATTTTGGGTGAATTGCCAGCCGAAACAGGTTCAGTTGTTGTGCACGGATCATTATCTTATGCCTCGCAAGAACCTTGGCTTTTTACTGGTACAGTACGTCAGAATATTTTATTCGGTTTACCAATGGACAAGCAACGTTATCGTACGGTTATAAAAAAATGTGCTCTTGAACACGATTTTGAATTGTTACCTTGTGGAGATAAGACAATTGTAGGTGAACGTGGTGCTTCACTTTCTGGTGGTCAAAAAGCTCGTATCAATTTGGCTAGAGCTGTTTATCGTAAAGCCGACATTTATTTATTGGATGATCCTTTAAGTGCTGTTGATACTCATGTCGGACGTCATTTATTCGATCAATGTATGCGTGGCTTTCTAAGGGATGATGTTGTACTTTTGGTTACCCATCAATTGCAGTTTCTCGAACAAGCTGATCTAATTGTAATGATGGATAAAGGACGTATAACAGCAATGGGTACATTCGAATCTATGCGTAAAAGTGGTTTAGATTTTGCGAAATTATTGTTACAAAGTGAGAATACGGATGAGGCTAATAATGGTGTTGGCGCTGGTGGTGGTGGTGGTGGTGGTGGTGGTGATATATTGGAACCAAAAATGTTATCACGTCATAATAGTAAAATGCGTGATCGTCAAAATAGTATATCTTCAACTAGCTCTGGAACCGAATCTGTAGCTAGTGATACACCTATGCAAGTGCAAGAGAGTCGAGATGTTGGTAAAATTGGCCTGACGTTGTATAAAAAATATTTTGAATCTAGTGGTGGTTATTGTATGTTCTCTGTAATGGTTTTTTTTTGTATTGGTGCTCAAGTTTTAGCTTCAAGTGGCGATTATTTCCTATCATATTGGTAAGTACAATATAAATAATATATTATTCATACTGTGTGTAATAGTTTTTCAATTGAGAATACAAATCAAAAAAAAAAAATTCTTTTTTTTTAAGAAATTACAAAAATTTTTTTTTTTAAATTTTTTTTTTTTTAAAAAATTAAAAAAAATTTTTTTTTAAAGGTAATTTTTAAATTTTTTTTTTTTTAAAAAATTAAAAAAAATTTTTTTTTAAAGGTAATTGAGTTTGAAAAATCTCTTAAGCAAGAAGAAGAAGAATTTTCATGATTATACATTTTTTAATATTTATTCCGTCCTCTTAAAGTGCTTGCATTTCCAAGCCATATTACCTTTGACGAAAGTGTTTCTAAATTAGGAAACTTTTAGGCAGATTTTCTTTAGATGCTATCTTGAGCTTGTCCCGCCATTTCGCCTTTAGCTTATATATTTTTCAAAAAAAAATTTTTTTTTAGTTTTCACTCTCAAACTTGACTTTCATGCTCAAAAGACTGATAAAAATTGCTGTGAGATCTCCTCTATGGGATGATGAAGACTTTTTGGTGCTGGGATCCAAATGTATTTAATGGCCAGAGAAAGAAAGAATAGTTGAGTGTGATATGCCTTGCTGCTCTTCCAAAAATTAATTTTCTCATATGACAATAACTACTTAATTTTCATAAGCGATTTTTAATTTAAGAAATAAGCACATGTTGGCATGATGGGTTTACATGAATATATGCTGACAACGGTCTGAGGCCTGTGAAAGCTTATACTTACGTGAAATCAAGCTTGCATGATTGCATACATGTATGAACGTATATAAGAGCCATTATTGTTCTTCAAAGTAGCTAAAGCACACTAGCTTTCTATTAGCTTTTTATTTATAAGTGAATTTTTTTTTTCAATTGCGATTGAATTTTTTTTTTAACCTTAAAATGTTTCTATTTTGATATCTTAAACAAAATATCGTAAAAAGACAATTGAATCCGTTTCAGTCAATCTTCTGTTTCAAAGAAACAAGTTTTCCCATTCGTTTCCCTTCGATACAAATGTTTCTTTGCCAAAAATAGTGCGATAAATTTTAATTTATCGTATTTTATATCGTAAGATACCATAGTAAGGTGGGAGAGTCATTGCCTGGTCACAATGATCTTAATCTATTCATTTCCAAATGACACGGTTTTCATTTACATTTTTTTCTTTGCAGGGTTAACAAGAATGGCCAGACTAATACTGATACCAGTCGATTAAGACGTCTACGAAACGAAAGCGCCGATTCCAGAGATCTTTATATATTTACTGCTTTAAATTTTTCAATTGTGGTATTTGCTGTGACGCGTAGCTTATTATTCTTTAATTTGGCTAAAAGATCTTCCATATCATTACACAACGCTATGTTTCAAGGTGTTACCAGGGCGGCTATGTATTTTTTTAATACCAATCCAACTGGACGCATCTTGAATCGTTTTGCTAAGGACTTGGGTCAAGTTGATGAAATTTTGCCTGGTGTTCTTATGGATGTTATACAAATTTTTTTAGCTCTTTTCGGTATTGTTGTTGTGCTTTGTCTTGTCAATCCATGGTACCTGTTAGCTACCGCTTTATTAAGCGTTATTTTTTACTTTTTAAGATCATTTTACTTGAATACTTCACGGGATATTAAGCGCTTGGAAGCAATTGGTAAATGAATTCTAACTTTCGATGCGACTAAATATCGAATAAATCCACTAAAAAAAAATCTCAATTACAGCTCGCTCACCTATTTATTCGCATTTGGGAGCATCGTTAAATGGCTTATCGACAATTCGAGCTTTTGGTGCTCAACAAATTCTGATTGCAGAATTTGATAATTATCAAGATGTACACAGTTCCGGTTATTTCATGTTTTTGGCTACTAGTCGTGCATTTGGTTATTGGTTGGATTGTTGCTGTGTTTTGTACATCGCTATAATTACTTTAAGTTTTTTCTTATTCTCACCGAAAAATGGCGGTGATGTAGGATTGGCTATCACCCAAGCTATGGGTTTAACAGGTATGGTCCAATGGGGTATGCGACAATCGGCTGAATTGGAAAATACGATGACAGCCGTGGAACGTGTTGTAGAATATGAGAATTTGGAACCCGAAGGTGAACAAGAATCTCCGCCCAATAAAAAACCACCCAAATCATGGCCTGAACAGGGAAAAATTTTATTTGATAAATTAAGTTTACGTTACTATCCGGATCCGAAATCTGAACATGTATTGAAGTCATTGAATTTTGAAATAAAATCTAATGAGAAGATAGGCATTGTTGGACGTACTGGAGCTGGTAAATCATCGCTTATTAATGCTTTATTTCGTCTTTCGTATAACGACGGTTCAATAATTATTGATCAAAGAGATACTAAATGCATGGGTTTACATGACTTACGTAGTAAAATATCAATCATACCACAAGAGCCTGTATTGTTTTCGGGTACGATGCGTTATAATTTGGATCCATTTGATGAATATTCGGATGCTAAATTGTGGGAAGCTTTAGAAGAGGTAAATATAATAATATAAATGCACACAACATTGAAAAGATAAAAGTTAAAACTTTTCTGTGCCCAGGTCAAACTGAAAGAAGTCATATACGAATTACCAAGTGGACTACAAAGTAAAATATCAGAAGGTGGCTCGAATTTCAGTGTAGGCCAAAGGCAATTAGTCTGTTTGGCTCGTGCTATATTACGTGAAAATCGTATTTTGGTTATGGATGAAGCCACTGCCAATGTTGATCCGCAAACTGATGCCTTAATTCAGACAACTATACGTAATAAATTCAAACATTGTACTGTACTAACTATAGCTCACCGTTTACACACTGTCATGGATTCAGATAAAGTTTTGGTCATGGATGCCGGTCGAGCCGTTGAATATGGTTCACCGTTTGAATTGCTTACCGAAACTAAAACAAATATATTTCACGATATGGTTAAACAAACAGGAAATGTCACATTCGATAGTCTCTTAAAAATAGCTCAAAAGGTGAGTACAAATGAAAGTTTTATTATTCTTATCAAAGAAGGACGATTATCTACCGTAGCTATCAAGTCGGTATACCCGGGTACAATTCCCAGCATCGTAGACTTTAATTGTGTGTGCGATTGTTGTGTCATCTTAGCAATAATGGATAGATATTTGCCCGGTAAAGGCATAACAGTTGTCAATCGGGCATATATCTCCCAAGTTACGATTATATCTTTTCTCTCTTTCGCTACTTAGCATTGACTATCATCATGTTACATGTTTAGGGGACATCCTATGAGTAATTGGTCATTGAAGTAATTGCCAAAGATGCCATATATATAGTAATATATATTTATAACTTTCATCAGAGCGTAAGAATTGCAATTCGCTCATCAATCTGTCTTCTGCCAAGTCCACAGAAAATCTTGGAATGTTGCCTTTAGTTCATGGCCAAATATAAAATGTAAAAATGAGTTTGACTACACATCCCACAGTCCTTAGCAGATATTTATAAAAAAAATATGGTTTAAATATATACCAGGGCCCTTATACGGTTAATTATCAAATGTTCTTAATCCGCCAATCTGCAAAATTTTTATTTATCGCCTTAGTGCAGATGTTATGATTGACAGTTCGTTTTTGTTACTAAAATAGTTATTACTCAGTGAAACATTGAAGTAGAGCCATGGAATTTGGCCCATCATCTCATACAGCATGAATTTACAAATTAATCAAATTACATATATATTTCTTTATTGCCTTCTTATTGAATATCACGCACAGGCCCATGAAGATAATTTGAAAGCGAAAAGAGATTCCTGACAGTTCGTTACCGTGCCTAAGGTATTTAAGGATTATTTATTGAAAATATTGGAACCGATTACAAATCATCCGACAAATGTTAAAATACACAAAACATTCTTTTTAGAATCTACAAAACCAAAATTTTTAGGCTAACACTATACATATTTTGCAAAAAACAGAACAAAAAACCTAAAAAAAAAACGAAAAAGCTTCGTATAAGTAACGAAAAAGCTTCGTATAAGTATACGAAAAACAAACAAAAAAATGAAATTTTATGTACAGATATATTAGAAACTATTTAAATTAATATCTAAAAACGAATATCGGTGTTTTAGATGTAAAACGATTTCATATCAAAAAAAACTAAGGAAACTTACGCTGAAACTGACTCTTCCCGTGCCCACCACCTAGGCTCCTCGAATATTTTAAAAATGAATGTAAAGCTAATACGTATTATATGTATGTATTATGTATGTATGCATGTATATATGTATGTATGTATGTAAATATAAAGAAAATCTTTTAAGTCTAATTAGTGCTTTGAGAGAGAGAGAGAGAATATCTCAGTCCAACGGGACATTTTGATTGCCAAATTTTTTTTTTTTTCTTAAATAGCAAACGAGTAATTACAAATTTGAGAATGTAATATTTAAAAGCTCTTCATACTACATACAATTTGTTTTTTTTCAAACACATGCAGTCCGGATAAATAAAATCTGTTTATAACTGTGTACGGTATTATTTATTAAGTGTATATATGTCGATGTGTCATTAAGAAAACTTACAAACGCAAAAAAAAAAAAAAAAAAAAAGAAACCATCTTAGCGTGGTGGGTAAACAAAGATGAGAAACGAAAATACAAAAAAAAACTTGCTTCATTTAACAGGACAATAACATAATAACCCAACAACTCTTTTATAAAAATTGAGACTTTAATAAATACTAACTCTTATAGTAATAAGTTTTGTACACAGTGCAATATATTACTTGTACGAAAGTGCATTAGATGTGTTTTTATGGCTACGTGCTGTGCTGTTAGAATTCTGTATAATTATTTTATCTGAAATATTATAATAAATTATAGATTGTAATCCTTAAAGGATCTGATATAAAAAATTTATTCCGATATGAGATGATAAGTGTATAATGATGCGTAACATTATTATTAAAACATATAAAAGTAAATATAAATGTACTTAAATTCAATTATTTCATGTGTTCCAGTGAAACGACAATATCAATATATTTTAATATATCATTGTTATATATTAAGTTAATATTATTATATGTGCTTCTGTTTATAAGAAAAAAAAAAAAATTTATGCTGCAACAAAAAAAAGATTATTTTTTAATTTTATTTTTTAATTTTATTTTTATATTAAGTTTTTATAATTTATTCGTTTTTATTTTTCATTTTCTAAAATGTTTTATTTATATATATATATATATATAGATTATAAATGTATTGGAAAAGCATCTTCACTATCAAAGATTAGTAATGAAAAGTAGTTAATAATTAATTTACTACTAAAAATGAAATATTGAATATTTTCTTTGAGCAAAATTTTATTGTGGAATATTATCAAAAATTTTTCCTTATAATAATGAGTATTATTAAGGAATTAGGTAACAAAAAAAAAAAAAAAAAAAAAAAAAAAAAAAAAAAAAAAAAAAAAAATGCTTAAGATCACGAAAATTTGCTAAATGTTGATAAAAAAAAAAAAAAATATGATCAAACCTCTTATACTGAGCAAAAGTGTGTTAAATATAATCAGGCTCAATCAATGAAAAGTATTCTTAAAGAAAACAAAAACATTCTTTTTATATCCACCACCAAGGAAGATATATTATCAACCAAAACTATTTTTAGTTTATGAACTCTTCCAGTACAGCTCAGAGACCTCATAAATATAAATTGAACTTATTTTTGATTAGCTTAAGATTTTGGATTTGTGTTCCATTTATCGCTGTTATGTTGCTATGCCAATGTGAGATATAGAGAACTGATATGCTCAGATATGTGCTTGAAATCAAACCAAAGCAATCATTGGAAAAAAAATTTAAAATATTTCAATATTTTACTTATAATTACTTATGACATTTACAGCAGAGAACAACGCTTCATTTATTATAAACACTATACACTGATTTGTTTTTAGAATTCACGTTACAGAGTAAGTATGCCAAGGCATCCTAATGGCTTGCAATTAACTTTGCCTATCGTTATTCATATATATTAAGCACAGCAGCATTTTACTGCATTTATATTATAATGTAACTTCCTTAATTAAGGTGTGGCTTTGACTAATACATTGTATATCGATCAGGGTGCAATAGTATTTTATAGTAAATACATTATCATATACTTCTCACAAGTCTGCTGTATAACCTCATAAACACACTGATCTATACGACACTTTAAATCATTTAGTAACTGTTTGAAGGATACTTAGTTGCATACAAAATTGACTCTTTGCTATACTTACTAATATAAGAGATAGGATATAATACTTAAAGTAACAGAAATATTAAAAGTACATATTTTAGCTCACTCAATAACTATGTCAGAGCAGCATAAGTGCATGTAAATGATTTTTTTTTGCCATAAATTAAAAAGTATATTATCAAGTGATAATATTAATAATGTGTGTCTTATAGATCAAGCTATTGTATATAGATCAGAATATAGTGTTTATAGTAAATCAAAAATTATGATCACAAGTTGATCTATATATGATACTTTAGTTCAACTCATTAACTAGACCTCATAGAAGCATACTTTTGGATAGAATTAACTCTATGCTATCCTTACTAAGCAAAAGTCATCTGAGACAAAGACAGTGAATACATAAATTAATGGATAACAAAATGAGAGAGATATTATCTATGCTATATATCAGTAACATTTGCGATAACCGTTTAGACATAATTAAACAAATAATCAAAACATAAATATTTACCTTATAGGTGGTGGATAAAATATCTTAGCAAATAAAGTTTTTTGTTTACATTTTTTCTGCTTTTTTTTTTTCTGAACACATTTGCTAGAAAAATGTTCATATAACAGTAATAATTAATTTTATAAATAAATTTTTATGTTTAAAAAATTAATGAAATCCAAGCTGCTATTAAACAAAAGCCACCAAATGTGGCCACTTGTACATAGGTTTTATCGCCAGTTAATGCTCGATAATACATGGGCCCACTAAATAGTAGAGTACCAGCTGCCATTAAAGAACCAGTCTATAGAAGTTAAAAAAAAAATAAATAAATAAAAAATAAAAAGAAAATTACAACAAGCAAATGAATCAAAACCAAACAAGTCAACAACAGTTTTTTGTGCACAAAAAAAAAGCTTTAATTAATTATATAATAAATAGTATAAATAATGTGTGAAACCTTTAATACTTTGTAAACCCTTGAAGCTTAACTGAACGTAAAAAAAAAACAAATCTATCCAGAGTAAACGGTTTAATATACGTTTTTTTTTCTTTTCTTTTTTTTTTTAAATATTCAAACTGAATGCATTTAAAATGTTAAACCAATTCTAAAGCTTACTTTAAAAAAACACAAATGAATTATAATTATATTTTTAAACTGATAGAGAAAAATGTAACTGAAATCTTATCTAGGGGTTGTTATTAGAACAAAAATAAACCGAATTAAATATTAAAATAAAGGAAATAATAATGTTGTCTAAAATTTTATGAAAAAACTAATCATAAAAACAAAGTACAATAGTTTAAGAAAATGAAAAGAAAAAAACACAAAAAACAAAAAAAAGAAATGCTTTATCAAAAAAAAAAAAAAAACTTCACTTTATACGAAAGAGTCAATTATTATATATGAAATCAAATTTTTAAGTAGTAGTTAGTAAGAGTAGTTACACAAAATTAGAGAAACTAAATAAAAATAACTAAAACAATCAATAAATTATTGTATTTTTTTGATTCGACAAGAATGCTGTCTATGAATGGAACTGTAAGAATTTCAGCCACCAACTATAGAAACATAAAACATTTAAGGCAGAGATATATTACTCGTTGAAATGGCCAATCAAGCAACTGATGAAAAAACTAAAAGTTTTGGTAAAAAAAAAAAACATTATTATAGATGTTCTTAACGAAATACATAAAAGATCTCTTTTTCAGAAAACTTCGTTTGGTAGAGTTTTTTAAATTCTTTTTATGGCATCAATTAAAAGTAAAGAATTATATGATGCTGATAGGAGCTACTAATAGTGCAAAGTTATGTTGTTAGCAGATCGCCAAATTTATGATATTGTCTTTCAAATTCGACAATTTCATCGAAATGTTCTGATGGAACCATTTTTTGTCAAACGGCAGAAACTTACTTGTACTCTTAACATATTTTTCTTTGCATTAAATCTCAAAATTAGTAACATCAGTCTTCAGAAATAGCGTAAAAAAAATGTCTCCTTTTCTTTTAAATGATAACAAACAACAATTTGTAAAGTTTTTAGTTTAGTTTCAAAAATTTCCCCCTTTCGAAAATCGTTTAAGTCAGACTATTGAAATATAATATAATTTTTAATCCATCTGTAAAGTGGAGCAAAGTCGTATAAAAATATGATTTGAAATTTCTACAATATAAACACGATCGATATATATAAATATATCAGATGAAAGAATCTTCGTTCTATTGTAGAAACAAATCAAATATCATACATGAGGCAGTAGTAAGCATTAAAAGTTTTATCCTAATCACGACAATATAGATATTCCTATTTTTGGTGCATAAGACGATCTATTTCTCAAAGACAAGTTAAACGTATAAAATCTATATGCAGTCTCGGGTTGGTACATTGGCTAATAAAAGAACAAAATTTTCAATATTTTCCTGGTCCAATATCGTTTTGAAATGCGATAACTGGCACGATTGAAAATACATGAAAATTTTTTGATTTCAGAAGCATCATCATGGATTTTAAAATGATTCTTTTTCGGTGCCTTGATAGAAGTGTCAGTAAACACTACGTACTTGTTTCGGTTTAGAAAGTAACTGAGTAGTTTAGTAAATCTGGTTAAAAACTTCAGAAAAACTTTATTTGAAATCAAAGAAGACAAATAAAAAGAAGCAAAACTTCATTAACACAGACGATGTGATGACGAATTCGTATTCTTCGATGGTAAGAATGTTTTCGATAAGATCAAAACTTATCTAAGATGACAAAAGATCTAAACGCCATCACACACGCTTATCTCTGAATGAAATTGTAATTTTTTTTTTTGGTACGTAAAAACAAAAAAAGAAAAATTGGGATGAAGGAAGCCTTTAGTTTTAGACTTATATCTCCCGTATCTTGATTATTTTTTTGACTAATTGCTTATGTGATTTTCTTCTTGAACGTTCGAGAAGAAAGTGAAATTAGGATTCGTAAAATGATTATAAGCAGGATTGCTGAAGTGCTATTAGAAGCAATTTATTTTGATGCGTCGAACAAGAAATAAATTCTAGCAAAATTCTAAACTGCTAAATTTTTCATCGGTTTCTAGGGAAACACAACACGGTCTATACCGGTCTATAAGTTTCAACTATTTTTGCCAAATTCTAAAACTTAACAGGATACCCAAACAGCAGGGCGTTCTAACAATCGGTCAATCAAGTGCAAGACGACTTCCAAAAAATACTTTCGTTATATATATAGTAGGACTAGTAGCTACATTATTAAGATTAGGAAAGTAAATTAATAAGGTTAGGAAATGAGGTTTATTTTAAAGAAGATGGTATAAATATTGAACAGTAAATACTTTTGGAATCATTAATTTCAATCATTTAGCTTTTATAATATGCTTACAATTATACAACATTTTTAAACTGATGTTACATGTCTACACAAAATTCATTACGCGGACTGCTTAGAAATATTTTTATTGAATTCCTACTTTTTTTGAACAGAATTTTGCCGTTTTACTTTTTTTAAATGAAATCGGTTTTTACTCTTTAAAACACAATCGCTTTTTTGATTCCAAAATTAATGTACTGCATAGCATTCAAAGATCATTCTTTGGGACTTACCAAAACGGGCCGACGTGCTAGAGGCATGGTTAATAGAACAATCGAATGCAAGAAATGAAAGCGATTGGCAGTATCAAAAATACTTTTGGCTTCCATTTTAATAGTCGGATCATCAATATTAGTTAGGCTATGCTTCCCATAAGCACCCATTATAACGGCGGCAGCACCGCTTAATCCAGCTAAACGAACGAAATCATAACCAACTCCAGCAATTTCCCATAATTTTAAAGGCTTTGGTGGCGGTGGTAACGGTAAACTTTGCTGTTTTGGTTTTATGCCCTAAGAAAATATGTGCCGAAATTGAAGAGAATTGATTTATATATAAGAACTAATTAAAGATCCTTTTAAGAAAATATATGCCGAAATTTAAGGAAATTTGCTTTATATATAAGAACTACTTACAGATCCTTTTAAAACCGCCGATGTTGTTGTAACAAGTGCTTGACTAATTGGATTTCCTATAGTTAAATAGTATAATGCATCACCCCAAGACATTTTATTCGCGATTTAATTCTTTTTTCAAGTTTCTTTAACCACAAATCGTATATATTGTGAACAATCAAAATATTCCTTTTTTTCTTGATGGACTACTAACAGAATTCTTCCTCTTTTTTTAAATCAGCTGTGAATACTGTAACAAATCATCTGCATGCGAATATTGTGAATATTTATTTAAAACTTAATTATCTTTCAGTTATAATGAATTCGATGAATTCTTCCTCTTCTTTGAAATCAGCTGTGAACACAATAACAAATCATCTGTGCATGTGAATATTGTTTTATTATTATTTAAAACTAACCTATCTTTGAATTATAATGAATTGGAAATCGGTTAATCGTTCAATCAGTTCAATAAGTACTTGGCATCATTTAAATGCTAAACAGATTCCATCTAATTTGAAAGGCAAGAGCAAAAGTTCTCAAGAATGGCTTATACGACAAATGTCTGATCCTTATGTGGAAAAGGCACGCATGATGAATTATCGCTGTCGTAGCGCATTCAAATTATTGGAAATCGATGATAAATACAAGATAATCAAAACAGGGGATTGTGTAGTTGATTGCGGGGCAGCACCGGGTAGCTGGACACAAATAGCAGTTGAACGTTGCAATGCGAATGGAAAAATTGATAGCAAACGCTTGGGTGCAGTTTTTAGCATAGACTTGTCACACTTTCATCCCGTAACAGTAAAGTTTTGTTAATATAAAATATGTTTACATGCACGCATGTATTAAGACCTTGTTATACATTAAAGGGAGCGAAGATATTTGGAGGCATGGATTTTACTAAAACAGAATCACAGGCGCGTTTAAAAGAAGCATTGAATGGAAAGCGTGTAAACTGTATACTATCGGATATGGCACCTAACGCTACCGGTGTTAAAATGATTGATCAGGAGAGTATTGTTAACTTATGTTATGCAGTTTTAAAGTTTGCCATAGTCATGTCAGCACCTCAGGCTAACTTATTGATGAAAGTTTGGGATAACGCTGATGTATCAAGATTAGAAAAGGATATGCAGCGTTTCTATGCAAAAGTTAAACGCGTTAAGCCACGAGCGAGTAGGAGCGATTCGTCTGAACATTTCCTGTTGGCTCGCGAGTACAAAGGCTTGGATTCTAAGCAACAATATGCAGAGTCAAGTAACGAAAAATCATAATTTCCTGATTAATTTTTAAGAATTTATTAAGTGTAACAATAATTTGATAATAACTTGTCTTTACAAGTAAATGTACAAAAAAAAGTTGGGATTTTACTTTACTTTTTTGTAGTGAGTTAAATGATCTATCAAAAAGAACATCCACTTGGGCTGATCTGCAGGAGCCATGTGACCAGCATTGCGTACCATAATCTCAATAAGATTACCTGCATGTTTAGCATAACCAGCAAGCTCTCCATCCTCCATACGCCAAACCTCTCGTTTAGCTGTTTTATATATGGCGGAGTCTCTGTATTTCAAATGTTGTAAATAATTTCTGGTCAACGGATAGGCGACAATTATATCCAATTGACCATTATATATACACACGATATAAGTATCCAACAGTTCGCTTATCCAAGGTGCTACAGTATCCATGATATCTTCCTTTAGATAGATTTCTACTTTATTTTCTGTATCTATGTCATGAAATGTCATATTCCCAACGTGTATGGCTTTACGGATAGTAGAGGATTGCAAGAAATTGCCCAATATATCCGATCTGTTGTCACGTTGAGCACGTAAATAGTTATAATAATAATTGAAACCTGTTAAATTTTGAAACAATGAACCATTTGTCATATCACCATTCAAAAGATTGTCAAACACTTCAAACGCGCAATCCATTTTATGCTCGGCTATGCATTCTTTTCCTTTTTTCTCAGCTTTATTAAATTCTGCGAGACCATGTTCGTCAATTAAGCCCAACTGATACAGGTAGTCACCATATTGCAGTTGATGTATAGGATCTGAAAGGCCATTTCCTATGGCCATACCTTTTAGAGGTATAAATGTCCTTGTTTCGATTGAATTTTGCATCTTATGGATATGATATGCTAAAGCTGGCACGTATTTGCCTGCATAAGATTCCCCGGCAATCCAAAAGCCGCAATCTTTACCCCACTCGAATATTTCATATAACTGTTGTACGGCTTCATGCAAGTTATGACCAACAGATTTTTCATTTCGCGCATAACCCTCATCGTGGTCGGTAAAACTAAATCCAGTGCCCACAGGATTATCTATATATATAAGATTATGAGTTTTACTCCAAGTATAATTACGTTTCCCTAATTCGTCGTCCGCGTTAAATTCGAAAGGTCCATTTTCGGCGAACAATCCGAACAAAGAAGAAGCACCAGGACCTCCTTGCAACCATAAAACTACTGGTGCATAAGCAGGATCTTCTTCAGAAGGAAAATACCAAAAGAACATATTCGAATTGAATTTGGGATCAACAGTCAAGTAACCAGAGTAGCTTTCAACATCCTCGAACATTTTATGCTGGACTCTAGATGCATTCCTTATCATCTCTTTAGTCCATTTAGGATCCGCTATCAACGGAGTTAAAAACAAAGGATCACCCGGATCACCTTTATCGTAATGAGACTTAAATCTCGGATAGGGATTTACAAAACTCTTGCGGTATTCAGCTTTCGAAATTTTCTCCGCACAACTAATTTCCGTCACACAGAAGAGTATTGTAACGATTTTTATGGCAATGTTGAGGCTTGAGAATTTCATGTTTGCTGCAAAAAATTTTTATTTGCGATTAAAATTCAAAATAAATGTAAAAATATTAATGCAGCACGAGACAAAAACTCTTTGTTCTGCACATCTACTGCATTTATATTTACCCACTAAACTAAAACGTTATCTAATCCTTTTTCGATAAGAATGCAAATGTTCTTTGACTCATGGAATTGCAATAAAAGAATATCTATCTGTGATTAAGCGAATTTTGCCGGTTGATTGATTAGTGTTACCAGAAACTGAAATCGGGTCTTTCCCCATCGATTGGCTAATAGTTCGAAATTTTTGTTTATTTAATCCTGTATTTGTGTGAAAGAGTAAAATATAAATATAAATAAATTAAAGTCACAAATACAATTGGGCAGCACTTCTTTTTCAAGCTTAGGGATTAATCTTGAACAAACGTGATCGGATTGTATTCGTGTGCTTTCTACATGTTTCAATTTGTGGAAATATAAGCGCGACCTAATTGTGTTGACAGTCTTGCTAGTTTGCTAGATTCTTCTCTTTTCTGTAAAGCGTGACTTGTGCACGTTAAAGACGTTCAAATTAAGTCCAGCGCAATCTATCCGAAAGATTTATTATTTTTGCGTCAAGAAACAGGACTGTTACATTGATTTAGTTGGCGTTCACATGCCTCTATTATGTATCAATCAATTACATTAAATCCAATAAATAAGAGAGAGAGAGAGACAGAGAGAGAGGGAAAGGGAGTTAATTATATTTGACAGATTTCTGACTCTCATCTCACTTTTTCAAACCGGTACGATCTGCAAACACTGCAAAATGTTTATCAATTATGGGCGTATCGTTTAGCCAATCGAAACGATTATTACAATGGCTTTTTATTCGTTTTAATTGGTTTACCTATTGCTGCGTTATTTTTTTTGTTGTCCACGCCCTACAGTTTATGTGTTATAATAATCGTTGCGCCATCTACAGTAAATTGTAGTCTACTGCGGTCGCAACTGCTTGCTGATCACCTCGATTTTTGATCTAATTTGATCTTGATTTTAACTAATAAAAAAACACGTCATCAACCGATCAAAGCCGTCCAAAGCCACTAAAAACGCAAAAGTCAATTGTCAGAATTATGACATCCGATTATATTTTCGAACGCGCATGATATAATATTCGACTATCTTGAAAAGAGGGAAAGGGTCAATGGTGTGCATAGCAGTACATAGCAGTATGTTACAGTGTATTGCAGTATGCAGATATATGTACCTTACAGCATTCTACTGTAATAACACAACAGCATGCTGCGATAACGTCAAAGTAATGCATCGTATCACTAGGCGTTCAAAACTATGGCAAGAAAGGCAAAAAAAAAATTAGTGGTCCTACAAACTTATTCACCGATGTATTATAAGAATATTTCGTCTTTTTGAATTCTGGGCGAACATAAGCGATTCTTGCATAGAGAACATACTTTGGAAGACTAGAATGGAACGGATCCCTGAATACGACGGATGAATGTTTTTTAAATCTTCTTTTGTTTCTTTTCCTTTGTCCTACTGCTCTATTCTAAAGTGAACTGAGCTAGGCTGGGAAAAACACTCATAACGCTTGCCCTCCGATACTATAATCATTAGAAATTTTGCAAATATAAATCTTAAAGAAACAAATAAAAACTCGTACAATGTACTCTTATAGCAAACTTTTGATATGAAAGAATGTTCGGAACACGTAATACATAATTTCAAAATGATTTGAGAGTTTAAAGTAGTAATCTACATGAAGAGCTTTAACGCAATAAAATGTTTCCAGAATTATTTAATTTTTCACTCTTGGACAAAAAATAGTAGATTTCCTTATTCATAATTGTATTCCAATATAGTAAAACCGTTTCAATCTGACATACGTACCTCTAATAAGATTCCATTTTGATAATCTTTTTCTCAATTGATGCGATCGTCAGCATACAAAACGACGCACATACGGTCAGACAACTGTTTATAGAGCTTTACGTTACGAAATGCTACTTTCTAATACGATCAGAGAGCTATTTATAGAGCTTAACGTTACGAAACGCTACTTTCTAATACGATCAGAGAGCTACTTATATAGCTTTACGTTACGAAATGCTACTTTCTCAACTAGCTGAGCTATTATGAATGTCCCAAAAAATTTCATAAAAAAGCTCTTATGATAAATTTGACAGTTCAAAGCCTATCAACACATCTGGTAGATTTATATTATCAATTTTTAATAGTAATAATCTTTTTCTTCGTTAAATGATTTATTAAGTTTATTGTTTCTTTCATGCGTAAATTGAAAATCGTTATAAAAAATGTGCGAGAGTTTATTCATACAAATGTGTGTAACAGCACCTGAAGCAAAGTAAATGTGTTATTTGATGAAATAAATACAAATTCAATGAATACAAGCAAATATAAGATAATAAAGTGAAAAATGTTCATTGTTTTAAGGAGAAAATTGTGAACAATTTTAATAAAATGAAGAATTTTCTAAGAATGTTTTGTTTTGTTTTTGCGTGCGATCTTATTTTTATTGCATCAGCTATCGCAGAAAATTCAGGACCAACGATATTAAAGTCAATTAATAATATCGGTGCCCTTGATGAGTCGAGCAATTCGAAAAAGGTTTAATACAGATTTATTTATTTATTTTTTTTTTTTTAAGTTATAAATACCGATACATAGATAAAATGATGATTTTATTTATCTTTAGGGCTGTACAGAAGTGGCTCGTGATGAAGAAACATTAATGGTATTCTCAACATTAGGAGGCGGATTGACGGCAATTGATCCGATAACAAGTGAAATACGTTGGATTATTGCTGATGGTAAGTACATATGTACATGCACCCACATATCATTAATACACGCAGTCATTGAAATGTATATATACACACGCATTTATAAAAATTAGCCTAATGTTGTTGTTGTTGTTGTTGTTATTGTTGTTGTGTTCAAATATATTATGTTTTTAGGGCAATAAATTATTTCTCTGATAAAAGATTTGTATAGAGTTTTCGGCATGGGACAATTGGTAGCTAAACGCACTGAATTTTTATGACGCGTTATTTTATTATTTTATATTTTATTTATACAAAAAAAAAAAAAAAAAAAAAAAAAAAAAAAAAAAAAAAAAAAAAAAAAAAAAAAAAAAAAAAACTGTATTTCTTATTTGAATACAAAAGTTTGTGGCTACAATATCGTGTAAAATTAAAAATTTTTAACTCCGAATAATCATAACAATATTTTTTTTAAATTTTTGGACTCATAAGTAACTTGCTAAAAGCTTGGCGGCCTTCAGCGTTGTCTTCTGGTCATAATCCAGACAATATCACATTACACGTCTAATCGTGGTATGCTAAGTAAACTGCAGTTTTGTTTATATATTGTACGCATCCTTGCAAAACTCCTGATAACTGAAAAGGTGATAAGTTTTTTTATTTTGTGATTCTTCTTTTGATAGTACAAATCTGTGATAATCTTTCTGCTATCTAGAATTAGTTTGTCAAGGAACTCTCGAAATAGCTGGCACGTGAAGTTACTTCTATATCAGACCCTTATGAATAGGACAGAAGTAGGTTGTTGTTTTTTTCTCTGTAGACTGCATTTGATGTTGCTGTTAGGCGGATTCATAGATTTCAATCAATACAGAATGATCTCTGTTACTCTACAGGAACTGTCAAAAAACGTTTAGGTGGAATATGCTGTTTTGTCTTCGAGATGGTTAGGATCCATTGATAACAAGTTAAAATACTAAACAGATTTATAAAAAAAATCAATTGATTTTTATGGGCATTTGTGGTCGCATTTCCTCCGTCTAGGTCTGATTGTTTAAGTTTTATTCTAAATAGTTTTGATGTTTCCCAGGTCCGGCATCCTAGCTAAAATGTTTGAGTAGATGGAATTTTGCCATGTTTAATATTTTCCTATATGTTTATGTGATAACACTTTAGACTCGGAGTCATTGTCTAATAATCAAGATTTAATATAATGCGTTAAGCACAAATATCAATGGTTTGTCTGTTTTAGATCCTCCTGTTATGGCCGAACAGCAGCAGAATGTTCAAGTGCCGCAATATTTACCAGATCCACGCGATGGAAGTATTTATCAGCTTAGTGATAGAGGAAATTTAAAGAAGTTACCTTACACTATACCTCAATTGGTGGCCAATGCTCCATGCCGATCTTCGGATGGCATTTTGTATTCTGGCAAAAAAAGTGATACCTGGTTTATAGTGGATCCGAAAACGGGAAGACGTGAAAAAGTTAATTTTGAAGATTCCTTAGGTGATGGTAAAGATGGTATTGGTTGGGCTACTTCGCGCTCCATCTATTTGGGTCGTACGCAATATACAGTAATGATGTACGACAGTTTAGCCAAAGATAAAAATGTGAAGCCATGGAATATTACTTTTTACGATTATAGTGCAATGGCTACAACTCCCGATATATCTAAAGATTACGGTAAGCAATAGTAGACTTCTTTAGTATACAGTATAATTTGTTGTGAACGAGAATTATTTATCATTTTATTAGAATACTTGCATCTGACCACCACTTCAAGCGGTAACATATTGACATTAAATCGTAAAGATGGAAAATTTTTGTGGAAAAACGATTTAACTAGTCCTGTGGTAGCGGCATTCTTATTAGGTTCAGAGGGATTACTCAGCATACCATTTACTACGGTATCTGAAGAGGCTTTTGAAGTTATCTTGGAAGAGTCTAAAGAAGGAAATGTTAACACAATTAAGTTATTGTAAGTTTGCGAGCGTTTTGATTTTTTTTTTTTTTTTTT
>KK351299.1:159536-171893 GCA_000671755.1 Glossina brevipalpis | reverse complement strand
TTATATTATTATTACCACCAAAAACTCATTTTTATCCACACGTTGATTGCCGTCAGTGTCGAACATATCGAAAGCAATACGAAAACCAGATTGTGGTTCTGGAAAAAGTAAATTATAGTTTTCGATTTTTTTTTTTCTATACGAAAATTATTTTCTATTTTATGAGGTTATGTTGAGGATAAGTCTTTTGTTAAAGAGCGAAAGTAAAAAGAAAATTATTTTTAATTCTTGATTATGTAGATGGATGATGATACTTTTCGCATTTCCCAGGAAAAGCTTTATGTTTACAAGAGATAATTACGATATATGCTTTACTTACTTATTAAAACTGATAATAAAAACAAATATTCAGTATAGGATATAATGCCTGAAAAAAATAAAAGTTTTTTCTTTTTTAATATTAATAATTACAAATATAAATGTACAGTAGAAGTTACCTCGATCTCTTAATTTTCTAAACAACTGATTGGATCCCTTCTCTAAGGGTGGAGTTTCATCACGTATTGAATTTATATCACGTTCAGTTAGCATACGACGTTTCAAACGAGCTTGAATTTAAGAGACAAAAATTTATTTAGAATCATATTTACATGATATGTTCATTTGGGGGAGGGGGGCTTACGTCGCGGTTCTTGTCCGACAACAGACTCAAGGAAATCTTGTGGTGTCATATATAATTGACCATCATATTCACTGGATGCAAACTTTATGAAGCGTCTTTCACGTGCTGTTAATTTGCTTATTTTTGAATCTTCATCGTACTGCAAGAAATTTCACAAGAGAAGAATATCATGAAAAATTTATTTTATTTTAATTAAATTATTGTAAAGAATTCTGATGCATTACAAAATAATAATGAGACTGAAAAATCTCATTGTCATCGAACTAAACTAAATCGATTAGCGGTATTTTGCAATTAGTTTAAGGGATAATATAATATAACAGTATAATAGAACATGAAATCAATCAATCTTTGTTGTAATAAACATTGTTCTCGAATTATATACTTGGCCTTTTATTAGTCATATATGAACGGCCATATGAGCAAATATGAATAAATGAATTCTATCGTTTATGGTCAATAAAAAATTAACTATTTATTGAGCCTTTGAAATATATTAATTATAGGATATAAGAAAGTTAGCATTTGATATACAAAACGAAAAAAAAAAAAAACTATGTATGTTTCAGTATTCGTACACGAATAAATCTAAATATTTTATGAATCATATGAAATAGTTTATGACAATTTTTGATAGTCTCTGCACAACACAAAATTTCGACCATAATCTGTGGGCTTAATTCAAGAGCTCTTATACAAATTTTTCATAAATATTTTCAACCTTTTGTACTAGTTTTAAATCAATTGGCGACTAGCAGCAGACGGCAAATAGATTCGTACGATTAAGTCGACAAAACATTTTGCACTAATAAAGCCATTCTTTAATAAGTAGGATCTCTACTAAACATTGTTAATTATAAAGAAAAATGCATATTGAGTACAAAAAAGCTAAAATATCATTCAAGAGAACATTTCCTACTGAATGCAAAAAAAAAAAAAAATTTACGGTTTAATTTATCAAAAATTATAATTTTTCTGCCCCTCATATTCAAGTTCCATATACAATCATTCCTAGGTAAAATATAAACTGTTAATATTAATCTACATTTTTTTCAAGGATTTTGTTTTTGGCTACAGTAACGCAAACCTAACAGGTCTCTGTCCATTAACTAATTACAGGCAAAAAGAAAGAAAAAAAGTTCTTACACTTGTGATATATTTAAAAAAAATTGTTTAAATCTTTCACCTTTGAATGCCTTATATTGAAAGCTTTCACTGAATTTCTTTTAGATTTCAGTAAATTTATGCAAATAATTACAGTTGCTCCGCCACCAATAATCCATAAATATTTCCCATAATTTGTTGGCAATTGATGCGTTGCGTTTTTTTTATAACTGCAACTTCGTTGTACATTTTTAAGATTTTTATTTACATTAATTAAATTTTTTATAATTGAAAATCTATTGCAAAAATTCACTGACATTTTTCCTCTTCTTCCTCTTCTCCTTCTTGAAGTAGTCAGCAATTAACAACAGATGATTATTTGCTGTGCAAGTAAGTATGTTTCAACATATGTTTCTTATATTCCTTCAAATACAGTGCTGCCAAAGCACCAAAATTTCTTTATTGTTACAGGTAGCAAATGTTTTAATAATGTAAGAACAAATTACTTTCAGATGGAGGATAAATCGAAATAATTTAATTTAAAAAAAATATTAAGGAAAATAGCATGAAATTTTACTTCAATTAAGTGTCAATATATCTAAGATTTTTAGAAATGAAATTAAAAAAATCAAGTTAGAAAATCTAAAGAAATATATCTACACTATGAGAATTTTATAAAAAATTATTTATATTAATTATATTAATCTCAATAATTGATCTAATTATAATGGTGAGGCAATCCTTTTATTCGCGATAAATGAATAAATAAACAATAAAAAATTATATTCGATTTAAAACTTTTATTCGCCAATAACTACTAATAGCTACTTACCCAATTAGTGTCTGATGACTCCATTCGTATCTTTAAATGAGTAAAATTACTACGTAGGTCACTTTTATTAACCGCCAGTAGCCACTTAAAGCCAGGTCTTGAAAAGATTTTTATAAACAAAAAAAATTTAATGAAATTTCTATATTTCAACAGACTATTATTTAACATAAAAAAATTATCACACCGGTCACTCTAGAACGCATAAAACTATACGGAGCTCTAGAACGCATAACACTATACGGGGCTTTAGAACGCATAACACTATACGGAGCTTTAGAACGCATAACACTATACGGAGCTCTAGAACGCATAACACTATACGGGGCTCTAGAACGCTTAACTCTATACGGAGCTTTTGAACGCATAACACTATGACGGCGACAGCTTCGTTTAGGAAAAACTACGGGTCAGTGAACTCTTCCGATCAAATTCTACATGAAACTGGGATTTTCTTTAGACTGAAGTATCTCATGCGGATTATTATTTTCCCAAGTATAACAGCTTTGTCTGTTAACAAATTTATTTATCCGGAAATGAACCTCGCTTCTGAAGGTTGTTCGATTTGATTAGTCGTTTTTAAAGCAAAACGCAATTATTCGCACGTGTTGCTTAATATTGCACAATAAATTTTCACCATGATTTGCTTGATATCTCCAACATGTTTTAAAGTTCCGTTAATACCAAATTTAAGATTCAAAACTCTTGTTAAAAGAAATCCATACATAAACCTTGATATTTTGTTGATGCTTTTTTGTACTTTTTAGCAATAAATTATTAAAATAAATAAATGCTTATCATCGTTGTATCTAATGTCATTAAGTAAAAAAAAAAAAAAAAGTACAAATCAAAGTAAGAAACCTTTACCTCTTTTGTAGTCATTTCGTGTTGTGTTGTTGCTCGCTCAGTAAGCGTAATATTTTATATCAAATATATTCAATTTTCTTTAAAATTTTACATTTTTATGTGAAAAAAATATATGAATTTATGGTAAGATCACGTTTTCACGATTTTATAATGAATAATATCGAACACTTGGTTCTTGCAAAAAAAAAAAAAGGAAAAAAAAATTGTTTTGCGATATTTGTAAAATTTCATTAATTTTTTTCTTTTGTTAATTTTGTTTATTTCTTTCTTTCTTTTTTTTTTTTTTTTAATTAAAGTTAAACGTTTCTTATAAACGATAATAATATTTCAAAAGGAATCCAAAGTTTTTTTCATCGAAATAAAAATAAAAAATAAAAGGAATAAATTGCCTTTACCGCCAATTTTTGCTTGAGAATAAGAAATTAGAAGATAACGTCATCATGTCTACGGTGGGTAAGGACAAAATACCAGAATCTAATAAAGCCACAGGAACAGGAACAGCAACAGCATCTGCAACGGCAACGGCGACTGCAACTGCAACTGCAACTGCAACTCCTATTATTAGTCCCGGTAAAGCAGAAGATAATTATGATGATGAACCTGCCGAAACTATCAAAGAACGTTTATGGGGTTTATTGGAAATGTTTCCAGACCCGTTACGAGATTTTACCAGTGGTTTGATAACATTAACAGCCAAAGGCATTACACGTCTCTATCATTCTTCATGCAATGCTTCTTGGATTTGTTTTACAACTTCCTTAATACTATTTGCTCCTGTTTTATTTGAAACAGAGCGCGCTCATGTACAAGAAATGCAAAAAATGCAACATAAACAAGTACTATTGGGATCTGGTGTAGGAGGTTTATCAGCTGTTGGTGAGCCAATAGCAGAATTGCAACAGATGCCAAAATGTCTCCAAATTAATCAAATTTAAATTAAAAATTTCAATGAAATTTTTGAAGAGAAGAGAAATGAAGACACCGATACGAATTATATTAGTCCTTTTACATTTAGATAAAAAAATCTTAATAATTTTTTTTCAACTCTACAAACGGTTTGCTGATTTCATATTGATATGAATGAATTGTTAATGAATGAATGCGTTTGCATTGGAATCTTCTCATGTGTGAGATACAAGAAATTCAAAATAATGGGAGTTTTTGCTTTGCCTTTTGTTTTTTGTTTTTAAATTTAAATTAACTTGAAAAAGAAAAACACATGTATCCTTTAAATCCAAATGGAAAGCGGAATTTTTTTGAATTTCACCAAAATTTTTGGTAGATTTCCTGAAATTAATTCCGTTAATAGTTGTTTCAAGGTATCGGTTCCATAACATTTCTTAACGTTCAAACCAATATGTGCTTTTATAAAACTGTTAAATAAATGCAATTGTAATTCAGAAAATCAATTATGACTTTCCTCTCTGCCTATTTTATTTACAAGAAAAAGATTTGAAATAGTTTTTATAATTTTATATATTTTATGTCTTATTTTTTTTGGCGATGGAGGAAATTTTTTTTTATATATATATATAGGCTTATATCTCCTGTATCTTGAAGTAATCTTAGTTGATTCGATGATGGGTCCAGGATATTATATGGCCACATAGCAGATTTTTGGCTGGACGGCGAGTTGATGATGATGATGAGATACTTATATGTAGAGATAAGGTTGCTGGTGTGATCTGCTTTTGTAAAGTCAAAAAGATATAAAAAAAAGGTAGCAAAACCACACTGGTAAAAGGAGTAAGGAATAAAGACATGGAATTGAATAAAATAAAAAATTCATTAAAAAGATATAAGAGAGATATAAGAGTTAATTAAAAGCAAAGATCAGCAAAAAAAAAAAATGCCAAATGAAGGAAGTTAGGTCCTTAAGATGTGCAAGGTGTGATCATGAAATATTTCAAAGAGATTTTAAAATTTAATTTTAATTTAATTTAATTTATTAATTTTAATTTCAAATTAGTCTAAGTTGTATATTTATATACTTAATAATTAATTACTTCTTAATGATTAATTATTAAATATTAATATAAAATTGATAATTAAAAATTAAAATTAAGACTATAGTTGATTGAGCCAATAAGACCGACGGTCTCTTATGGCACAATGTATATTAACAAAAAACACTAATTCATCCATAATATGAGCTATAAGATCTGTAAGGTACATATAATTATATATTAGATTTTTCAAAATTATTGAAGTTTAGCCCATTACCATAAGCTTTAAAACTTCATAAACTCTTTTGACAAACGTATTCAGATTAACAATCGATTTCGATATCTTCAGGCAAAAAAATTCCAAATTTTTACGATCTTGAAGATCCAAGGTACTTGTAGTCTGTTAGAATCAAATTTAGATTTAACGAACAGTAATTTATCATATAGGCACCTCGGAATACGGGTATGGGTTAACTTGTGAATAAAAAATAGATTTCTGATGTCCAAGTAAACCGATAAAGTGTTATCAAGAATATCAGATGCATACTGTGGGATCCTGCCATACTGGCGCTTATTATACACATATCTCGCACACTTGTTACTCGCAAGTTGCAATTTATTACCCGAGACAAATTATCGGGACAATGAGACTCTTAATTAATCTTACGGTACCGTTGGAGGGTGTAAATCATTGACCTCTCACAAACATTCATTTACGCAGATAATCTGCTCATTCAGAGATATATCCTGAAAGGCCACTAATGATATCATTGTTATCCTATCCCTGACCAGAATCCCATAGATATTCCAGTCAACCCTGGACGTATGCAACCTTTTAACTGGTAGTTGCGCAAAATTAGTATAAGCATGAGAGACTCCAATCTTAATCAATTGGTGATCATTGATACAGTAGTTGTCCGGCTACATTAGATAGCTTGAAGCGTAAGCTGGAGAGGTGACGAAAAAAATTGAGTCTTTTTTTTAAATTACAACAAAGTTAATGTGCTCATCCGGTGTGAATCCGGAATTCAATTTTTAATTCAAGATCTATAACTACTTTCACTATATCTCTATTCACGTACCCGCCATCCAAACATTTGGAAGGGAGCTACCACTATTGAACTTGGTAGAATCTATAACGATGGCTTTAGTTATTATGATATGTAGTGAAAATATGGCAAAATGGACGCCTTATGTTGTCAAAATTTTTATATCTAAATATATAATGCTTAGCCGATTCAACCGTTCGGTAATCTATATATAAAAATAAAGGGAACTATATGGACTTTAATGGTAATTAGTGAATTTACGCCATATTATATATGAATGACTAAATCAAGGAGGCTCTGATATTATACATGATTTTTCACAGGCCGGACAGGCACAAAGAATTTTTTTTTTTTTGTAGAGAAAATAAGAAGCTCTTGACCTCAATCAACTGCTAAGCGTGACGTGTTGTTATGGGCTGAAACACGACACGGGGGAAAATAACCTCACGTATACAATTTGGGATTATGCGAGTTTTGTGGCTTATGTGGATCACAAGTGGTAATTAGAGGTGTGGCTAAGAAGCATCATAAGCAGGTATGTGATGAAAGTGCCTTAAGAACTATGGCGACTGGAAAAATACCGAATGGAGACAAGAAGAGGAGAAGAAAAAGAGAAAAAGAGCAATAATGATAGAATATATTAAGCTCCCATCAGAAGAAGTGTTTCAATGGCAACCAGCCTTAGCAAAGTATTAAGTCACGATGGGGTCTCGCGAAGCAAAGTGGAAAGAAAGGTGAAAAAAGTTTAGGTAGATGGTAGGTTTGCTACGCAGATAGTATTGATAATGAATCCTAGATGTTACTGATGCGGATCAACAGTCACATCGGCAGATGTCTATATATCCAACTGGCATAAGAAAAAGATAAACATGCAAACACCTGCATATACACATATAAACACCTGTAAACACACACACATACAATACAATATCATTTTGCATACAAGCACCTTTGAATATTTTGACATTGAACCTTGTTTTCTTGTGGTAAACTTCAAATCACATTTAAAAAAAAAATGTTTTTATTCACCTAAATTTTCATTAACCTCCTATATATAATATATACTTTAGTATATATATAAATGTTTTACACATGCACAATATCGTGTTAAATTTATTTTTCAAATTTTTTTTATAAAATTTATATTAATTTTGTCTTTGAAAAACTTTGTAACATTTTAACTACAAAGTTTTTAAATTGTTAAGCCACAAATCAATCATAAGTTTTCGCGATACGTATATTCGAGAATGACATTATTTCTCATTCAATAGTGTAAATTTAACAGTTAATGTATCAACAGCAAGAAAAAAAAAGGAATTTAAAAAAAAAAAGGAATTTTTAAAAAAAAGCAATTTTTAAAAAAAAACAATTTTAAAAAAAAAAAAGTGTAAGAGTTAAAATAAAAATTAAGGTAAAAAGCAAAAAAAAAGATCATAAACTGATTTTGTCTTAAGATTTGCTAAGTGTCGCTATCTTAATATTTCTTTCTTGATTTGTGTGTGTATGATTAAACAAACAAAACTTAACTAAAATCTATTATATTCAGTAGAACGTATTTTACTGTATATCAAATTGATTTGTTTTGTATTTGTACATTGCACTGACCTTGTCCGTTATCTAAATACAAACAATGTGCAGATTCTAACGGTTATTTTGTTTTCGACAAACAAACCAACGAAGTAGCGGTATAGTAAGAAATTTTTTTATGAAATTTTTTTGCTTAAACATGAATATAATTGTAGTAAAGCATTCTGAATCTCAAGTGGGCTTTTGAACTTGTATAACTAAACTTCTGAACTTTTAAGTAGCGGTCAAAATTATCAATTGATGCTGCACATCGTATGGGAAAATACTCTTAGAGTTTTATGCCGCAAGATATTTCGTAAATCTCGCGGAAAGGTATAAAGTTTCTTTGAGCTTTAAATAAATTTCGTATTATTGGCCCAAAAAACCATTTCTGTAAAATTTTCTTAAGAAGATTCGAGGTCCAAAAAACCGATGCATTAGAGATGAATCGTTAAGAGAGAGAGATCTACGTCGCAATTGAACTCTTATTGCGCTTACATGTATTGGTGCGAAATTATTTGCAAACGCCAATAGGACCAACTGATGCAAGTGAGATGTTTTTTTTAAATGTTTCAAATGAGAAATTTATCAATAGACCTGATAAAGTGATTTGGTTTCCTATTGTTCAAATATTAAGCTTGGAGGCACTTCATACACTTGTTTTAATCCGTAACTCATGGCTTCTTCGATCTGGGTTTCATTTTCATGACGGAACGAACGATTCGTTTATAACATGAAAAAGTGATATCTTGGGGTCGTAACTTTCCGATGGTCCCTTTTTTTTACGTTAAAATACAACTGTGTAAGAGATTGTGGTAGTAATTAGCAATTTGGCTTAAAAAAGGAAAAATTATCACAACATTTTAACGCAGAAAGTGACTGTCGGAAAGTTACATGATGACGCCCCTGGTCTCTGTATGGAAAGAAAGATTACAAAGGTGTAAAATTTATCGATATACGATGCTTCGAATTGCAATTTTATTAATCATTTACAGTTTTGCTAAAAATCTTGCAAAGTTTAAATGTGTTTTAAGGCGAAATAAATTGTCTAAAGCTACCGTAGCTAAGTTGTTAAGAAATTCAAACTAATAAGTCAGCGTACATGGGTTCAAACCTCATTGCGGCTAAACTTTTTCAACCAATAAATAACAAATAATAATAAATACTAACAAAAGTAAATGTAATGAAGGGAAATTTCTTGCCTTTAAAAGTAAAGTAAACTTTTATTCTTTACAATTTAAATTATCCCCCATCTTCAAACTTCCAATTGTTAGTTACATATCGTATTTTTTCTTTAAAACATTCCTCACGAAATAAATATTTTTCAATTCAATTTCTTTTCATATCAAAAACAAAAATAAAGAGAAATGCATCTTGTATACAGAACAGGTAACAAAAAATTCATTAAACTAAATGAACAGAGAAAAATTATTCATCCCTTGTCCACGTATAAATATCGTTCGAATTGTTTAACAAGTGGTAAAGTATGTTTCGATAAGAAGGATATACCCATAGTATTTAAGTGTTCACCAGATACTTTGCTCAATTTATGTGCTCAAGTAGTAGATGCCAGACCATTGGTTAGCATATACGAATGGAATATTGAAGACATATGCAGTTGGTTAAGAAATCTTGGCTATCGACAATATCAGGTGAAATAAGTGAAACATATAATGGAGGCTGGAATATAGAAGTTTTTTTTTTTTTTTTTTAAATCTTTACAGACTACTTTTCGTGAAAATTTTATCACCGGTCGTACGCTTTTAATGTTAGATGCTTCAGCTTTATCGGCCATGAATATTAAAGATTTTATTCATATACGTGATATAACTTTGAAAATACGAGATCTGTTCTTCAACGAAATGGTCAGATTTGGACATAGTATCAGCTTATTTGATCTTTGTAAATTGTTGCGAACACAAAGGGAAGCAAAATATGAAGAAGTACGGCGTCATTTACAATTAATACGAGAGAAGACATCATATTATTCACATTGGGAGTTACTTGAGCGGTGGCTTTCCAAGGTCTTATGAGGTTTTTTGTAATGCATCTTGTTGTAATTTATATAAATGCACTATATTAATTAGAACTCCTAGTTCTAGCAAAATTATAAGATACGTTCGAGATAGTTCATATAGTCGAAATAAAAACAAATTTCCGAATTGGTTGCAATAAATATCACATTTAATGTCTGAAGATGAAATTTTCGATTTCAGCTTCTGTGGATTTTAAAAGGCTACTCTCATGACATTACTTTCTCTATCTACAAAAAAAGAGTTCACTCCAAATTACATTTTCACGAAGCGAACTGGAGGAGAAAATAAAAACTGTACAAAGATGACGACGGTCGACATCTTCTACTTACTACACATATTGTGTGGCTATCAGAATGTTTATCACAGGCAGACATTAGACAGCCAAGCTGACGGACCAACAATGTGCACATATTATACATTTGGGTATTGCAGACAAAATTAGAAATTAGAAAGAATTTCAACCAGAGCTCGGCGAGTTTTTTTTTTTTTAAATATTAATCATTTATATGAACGAAAAACTCTGCTTATTACTTGCACTTTACCTAAAATTCTTAAACAACTGCATCATACTTAAGAAAGTCTTCAAAACAATCAAAAGTACTGACTCTAAAATATATAGAAACTCAACTTTTAATGAAATTTATTATTATATGTCGGGACGGCGCGTACGCCATTCCCGGCTATCAAAAATTACACGCACGAGTTATTCGCATTAGGAATAATCGCGGAGGTCAACTCAACCGATAGTGCAATGGCCAAGCCTCACTCCGGGGGAACCGCCTTCGTGATCACGGTAACCCCTACGCCAGGTAAGTATGCTTTTATCGGTTTTCAAACTATTACTTATACTTCAAATTTTATAAATCAACTAAGAATTATTGTGAAAAATATAAATTTAAACAAAACGTACAAATGTTTTAAAGTGTGAGATAAAATAGAAAAGTGTACAAAAGTGGTAGTTATAGAGAGAATAAAGTTGCTTGTGTGTGTATAGTGAGAGTCATAAAACATTTCGATTCTCTTCGCATACATAGTAAATCATACACAGTAGCACACACACACACCGTTACTGAAACAGTCACGATGATGTTATGTGTTTAGCTTTGGTTATATTATAGAAAATGTATTTCAAGTTAATTTTTCGTTAATTTATTTATTTTGAAATGTGAATGAATACACGTGTGTTTAGTAACATACAGTTATTTTGAAGAAACTCAATTAATTTTGCTACAACATATTATATCCTAAATAAATATTCAAAATTTTCTTTGTTCTCTTTGATTATTCCTTGTTTGTGGTTGTTGAAACTTTACCCTTTCACATATTCATAAAAGAATAAGAATCATATAGGCTTACTTTAGATCGACAGATTTACTTTAGTAAGCAAGTAGAACTACTTGCACCCACAGAATTTATAAAAAAATTAATTGTGTGTGAAATTTATAAAATAAATTATATCACAAACGGTTTTTTTGAATAGGCTTTTATTTTAGTAAAGTAAAAAAAAATTAATTTTTTCGCAAAGTGCATATGATGGCTTAAGTTTAAGTAGACGCCGGAACATTTTATTCACAGTCATAGTCATAACTGAAAATTTCAATTTTTTACTTTTTAATTCCTTAAAATGAAAGTTTGTTTAAGAAACTTTTTTTTATTAAATTAATTTTTCTTTATTTTTTAGTTTATTACAATTCAATTTATCGCTTGGCTAAGAGTCTTATTCTTCCTATTCCTATTGATTCTATATGCCGAAAAAAGAAGTAGCTTATCTCAAATAACCTAATCTTCAAATCCTTACAATTTGTCGATGATTTGTTGACTTTAAATGAGATACAACGGAGAGGAATGATAATGATCGCTCCGGCTGCCGGAATTCAATAGTTGCTTCAGAAAATATAAAAAAAGTAAATAAAATCGTTATGGAAGATCGGGAAGTGAAGTTGCGTAAGACAGCTAACACCTTCTTTTTGCGTATATCTTAAGTTCCGTTGATAATAACAGATCAACAAATAGGTTGGTAGGATCACTAATTTTCTTTTTCCATTCTTGTGGTTGTCTTGTAAAAACTTCTTATTTTTCTTTGTGTTATGTACTGCCACATACTGTTATGTACTGCTATATGCTATTATATATGACTGCATGCTTTTATATACTGTAATGTACTGTTTTATATATTGTCGTCTAGGTTCATCCATTTTGTAGTTTTGTAAATAAATAAAACTCACTTCTGATGGCGACTTGGATCAAATTTTATTTTCAACATATTGTTTGGACCCCTTACCCTTACTTGTAGAATACAACATCATTCAAACGTCCTCCACGGAACATCTTACGCCAC
>KK351299.1:97470-107921 GCA_000671755.1 Glossina brevipalpis | reverse complement strand
CTCTAGTGATAGAAACTTCATGATATCAAGGTGCAATAATCATCGACCTATTTTCGCATATATTTGCGAATATTTTGTGAACCGTTATTCTTGTAAATATGACTACATCGCGATGCGAGCCAGTGGTAATCAAGCAAGAGGACAGATCGAGAGAATAATCCGCAATCGGGTTTCCAGCTCAAGTTGTAAATCATTTCCTAGATTTCTTTTGCTACCGACGGATGGGTATATGCAATTTTTATCACAACTTTATCATTTTCGAGGCTACAGTTTTTCCCGCGAAATTCACAAAGCACTATTTCCTAGTTTAGTGCAATTTTATCCCAAATCCATCTTAATCATTTCCGTAGCTTCAGTTAGCTTTTTTTACCAGATTAAAGCGGAATAATACACAATACCTTAAATACTACCTGTTGATATCCATGTCTTTATGCTTTGGTATAAACTGAATGACGGCTTGTCAACAATTGAAACTTATATCGTATAAACATAAATGTCTAAGCTATCTATACCTGAAATTTCGTGAGAATCGAATGCATGAGATAAATAAAATATCAATGTCAACAATTTATTTATAGAGTTATTATTAATGTCAAATATCCATTCGGTCTGCCAGCTTAGTTATGACACAAATAGAGACTCAAAGCTAAAACTTCAAATATGTTTTTTCAATAATCTTACAGTGACTATGAAGAAAGTATCTACTTAAAGGTTTATATATGCATAATTTAACAAGTAAGAAAATTATATTCGGCTGTGGCGAATCTTTTATATCCACCAGTAAACTAAACTAAATTTTAATAGAAGGACGTGGCAGATTTTTCTATTTTTATGGAATATCGTGGAAAACAGCCAGCCATGGAATACCGTGAAAAACAGCGAGAACGAAACAGTCAGATACTGTGGGCGTGGTCTGTGGTGAATATGGCCAATTTTCAAGAGTAACGTATATGAAGGTACTTCCAATGTTTCTGCCAAATTTGAAGCCGATACTTCTATTTTTGCAGATAGAAGAATGTTTATCACAAACATTACATAGATAAGCAGACAAACGTATGGACAGACGGACATAGGGATACGTCTAGGTGGATTCGGAATTTCATAATGATTAATAATATATACATTTTATGTAGTTCCAGAATCATTTTTCCTGATGTTTTAAAAATGTTGACAAAAGAATTAAATTTCAGTACTCTATTGCATCGGTTAGGCATGGTTGATGCTTTCTAGTTTTTCACACACTCTACGAAATAGCTAGCGTGATATTTGTGAAAAGTTTTAAAATTCTATTAGCTATGGCTTATAAGTAATGAGCAAAAAATTACATTTTCTTTGCTTTCGATATGATTCGCATTTCACAATGGGCGTGTCCTTTGACCGATTTGGCCCATTTTCAATACCAACCTGCGTGCGAGAACTTTCAATGTTGCAGACAAATTTGAAGCCAACCAGGTGAACGTTTACCGCAGACATTACACAGACGGACAAGAGGACAGAGGAACAGATGGACAGATGGACAAGAGGACAGACGGAGAAATGAACAGACGGGCTGACGGACAGAGGGGCTGACGGACAGACGAGCTGACGGACAGACGGATAAGAGGACAGGTGGACAGACGAACAAGAGGACAGGCGGACAGTCTGACATACTGACCGGCTTGAATCGATTCCAAATTTGACGCTGATAAAAAATAAATCTACTTTGTGAAATCTCCAAAGTTTCCTTCTGGGAATGGCAAACCAAATGGTAAAATGAATATGCCCCTCCCCTCGGAAATATTATATACACAAACTAAATCGAGCATCGATTCAATGTCCAATGGAGAATATTGTCATCATCAATAATAGAGGAAAGACACAGAAGATGAGACAATCGAACTAGTATGCGTGACTAGGGATTGAGCTTTTCATGTCTTCATTGATTTAGTTCGACCATGAGTAATATAATAGGGATTGGTCATACATATTACATATTGGTCTTAAGCTTTATCTTTACATATGCTAAGACAGTCTATAATCGTAATGATGATAGGGACCTGAAACCCAATGACCCAAAGGTCAACTAAAGGTTTAGTGTAAAAATAGTTATGATCGACTATATAATACGCTTGCATTTAATGATTTTTAGATTATAATGTGTTGGTTTGAGACGGATGATATTAAAGATTTTATTTAAGGCATTGCACGTTATGTTCGTTCCTCTAAATTTATATCAAATATATTTAACACACAACTATACATGTGCCTGTTCACGTTGAGTACAAGTTAAACATGGTGGTTAAGTCAAAATGTAATGGAAGTCTTCGATTTTCTCCGAACTCGTATGTATGGTATTCAATATTTGTTACAGTCTTTTCCAAGTAATCTTCTTTGATATAAACACTTCTGCTAAAAAAACAACTCCTGTCTGAAAGCTCACTTTTCGAATATATATTTGAGTATCATCTATGGCTTGGCCGGTAATTTTGATATTATGGAAGCCATTTAAGCTTTGTTTTAAGTTTGACGAGAAACAAAAGGAAATCATGTAGATGTTCACTGGAAAGTCAAGACAAGTCCATTAACAGTCGAGGTTCGCATTAACAGTAAGTAATTTTTGTTTTTTTCGAAGACTTCTCTAATCTCTTCCTTTAATTTTTTTATATTTTTTTTATTGATGAACGTTACACGATGTTTAAAAGCCTACTCGTTTTCAACTACTTCCTGGTAATATTTGTGATCCGTAATTTTCTCATAACATGAATAAAAGCTTTTCGCATTAATTTCAATCCTTCTCTCTTTCACAGGTAATTTCGTTTTCAAAAGAAAAATGAAAACAATATCGTTACTTTGCTTTTGAAGAAAACTTTAACGAAAGCATTCATTAATTTTCTCAATTATCCACCAATTCTTAGAATTACTTGACACGGTGATTGGAGATGCTATCAGTAACATACAAAGAGAATCTACATTTTAAACAAAATAAACGTAACAAGAAATTTCTTGTTAATTTTTGATCAAACTTTTTACAACTTTTTCGTTTCAATCTTTGATTATTACGTAAAAATTTCATGAATAGTTTTTTAATTCAATTATATTTAACTTAGAATTCAAAGAAATTTCTATTTCATTTGCACTAATATTAAGTTAAGTAAAGAAAATTTAATAAAAAAAATTATTTATATGAAATAAAAAAAATTCTCGATAATTTAATATTTATTTAATGAGAAACACATTTTTACCTCATTCACTCTGATTCTTATAACATTCTACGTGTTTTTTTGTATATAAAAAAAAAAAAAGTTTAATTTTTATTTACACATTTATGCCAACACACGCTCATCAAATAAGTAAATTAAAATTAACTGCGAAAGATCCGTCTTAATAAAGCATGTCATGTATTTGCAGAATTACATTTCAGTGGAAGAACGGTTGAAATCGTTGACATTTATTTCTCACAACATAAATTTATATCAAGGAGAATTTATATATAACGAAAGCTTGTAGGTAAATTAAATTTGATTAAGTAAATATTTTTACCGAGAAATTTTTATATAAAATTTTCACAAACTAACGAAAAATGTGAATACGTTAATATTGTCATTTCATTGGTCATATAATGGGTTTTGTAAATTAAATATTTTTTTAAAAGAATATCTTCTCTGACGAACTTCTATTAAATTAAGAATATATAGATTGTCTTCATAGCCTAAGAAAATTCATCAAATTTTGATCAGTCTGATTCATCTTATACAATTTAGCCAAATACATTTGCCATCTAAGCGTCAAATGCGTCTATAAGAAATACGTCAATAATAAGGAAATTAATCTTGGAACCAGGAATACATACCAGAACGTTTTTCTGAACTATCTATGAATCGTAATTATTTTACATAACTTGAGAGAGAAATTAGAGCACTTACAGAACCTCTACAATTGTATAAATATTTTAGAAAGAGTTTATACTTAATACTCTAGAAATTCCCTTAGAGGGATATACCTAAAATGAGCCAATAGAGCGGAATGTCTAGAGTTACGTATGCCCTATATAAAATACATTTTCTACGCCAGGATGAATAGCGAATTGCCTTTTTCATTTGTCTATTTTATTACTAATCTATCTGTCTATCCGTCCGTCTGTCCATCTCTTCTATTCACGTTTGCAACGTTTAAATTTTTATCTGCAATAGTACACTTTGAAAGAAGCTTTTTATGATTATTCTCTGGAGTTAAGTTCGCAAATATGCGAACTTGGTCCATGAGCCTCATACAATAATTGCACAAAACATTTCTAGTTTTATATTCTTTCTAAATTACAACTTCAAATAATATATAGTTTTCAATTTGGATCTTTAAGTTGGTTATAAAATTTTATATCAACAAAAAATGTCGTCTCAGTTTGAAGATCAGTTGAATTGGACGGAGAATTCAGGCACAATATCGGAAAAGCCATACCGCTATCATACAGCGACGCAGAAATAGCTTGAATTCGTAGCGGGATAAACCATGAATGCTCGGACCAAAATCGCCTACTATTACTACTTGCGACTACAGTTCGCTTTTCCGACACTTTTTGCTTTTGCTGGTTGTCGCCGCGATTTTGCATTTAGGAGAAATCCCCGAAATCTCTTGAGTGAAAGGTCAATAAAGTAATCATAATAATAATAAGAGATTTATATAAAGTTCTAAGGAATCCTGTAGAATTTTTTGATTTGAAATGAGTATAAAACATCCACAATCTAATAGGATAGGAAGAGAGATTTTCGCTATGAATACATTGGGGACACAAGTTCACTATGCGATATTCGTTACAAGCTGAACATAATTTTTTTGTTATTTATTTTTCATAGTTTCGCTTCTTTTTTTATTATTCGTTACCTCGATATTCGGAAAATGATGAAAATTTGTGGTTGAAACTTTTCATATAAATAAATAAAAAGTTATAAAAAAAAAAAAAAGAAATAAAACAAAGTAAGAAATATTTACATAGAAATTGTTCGCTTTAAATTACTTAATAATAAAAAGTATGCAACCGTATTAAAATTATTATAAATACAGTTGCATGCTATTAATATTATTGCTTACTGAGATTCAAACAGTAATAACATTTTTATTTTTGAAAATATGTAAAATCTGAATATAAACTCGAAGGAAATGCTACGCTATATATGATTTCAATTAATGCACATGAACGCTTTTATTACGATTATTATAAAATATCTGCAATTCTAGGAAATAAAATTTATATACGCAAAGAAGTTATAACCTCATTGAAATAATTGCAGAGTATTATTTTGAAAGCATTGATCAGAGACACAACAACATTTCTTCATATTTATACCCACCACCGAAGGTGAGGAGTGCATTCACTTCGTCATTTTGTTTGTAATCCCCAAAAGGAAATATATTCTTGATTAGTATCAAGTTTGGAATCAATTTTAATATGTCCGTCTGTCTGTCTGTTCGTGATAAACATTGGCAGAACTGATAAACATTTGGCAGAAACATTAGTAATTCTCTTGCATACGTTGCTATTGAAAATGGACTAAATCGATCATATTCCTTATCTACTCTATAAAATAATCTAGAAAAGACGTCTGTTTTCTGACTATTTTGCTCAGTGCTTTTGGGTTGTAAAATAAAAATTTGCACGATATTTAATAAAAATAGAAAAAATCTGCCACGCCTACTTATTAAAATTTATTTCTTTCCTCCTTCTTTTTTATATTTATCACCGAAGGCGATGGGTATATTCCATTTTGTCATAATGTTTGTAAATACCAAAAGGAAACTTTGGAGACCCCACAAAGTATATATATTCTTGATCAGCATCAAATTTAGAATGGATTTAACCACGTCCGTCTGTCCGTCTGTGTAACGTCTTTGATAAACTTTCTCTTGGCCGCAAAAATAAAGATATCGGCTTCAAATTTGGTAGAAACATTGGAAGTTTTTTCATTAACAAGCCCACCTATTACAAATTAATTTTTTCCCCTTTTTTAAGATAAGGATGGTGGGTATAAAAGATTCGACACAGCCGAATATTACTTTCTTGCTTGTTTAACTTAAAGGTGGTGGTTACAAAAGATTCGCTACAGCCGAATATAATTTTCTTACTCATTATAAATTGTTCACCTTTTTAATTAGAATTAAGTGTCAATCAGAGATTTAAAAATTAGGAATGAGTCTATATTCATCTAGTAAAACATTTGCAATAATTAGAAAAAAAATTTCAGAGACCATATAAAGCGTATATATATGTACATTCTTGATCGGTATCAAATTCCTAAACGTCTGTCTATCTGCAGAAAACATTTTCAGGGACGCAAAGATTAATTGCCTTGAAATTTGTTCAACCCATTTGAAGAAGCGCTAGGCACAAAGTAGCATTGAAGGAACGTCAAATCGTCACGCCTACAATATGATATAAAATAGCTTAGATTCGGTTTTTTGACCATTACTTATAAACCAAAACAGATATAAACATAAAATTTTTTTATTTATATTCGATAGGTGATCCTAGAATATCTATAAAAAAAAATCGACCACGCTTACCAAACATTTGGTTTTTTCTGCTTATTTTAAAATAAAAGTATTGCAAGTAAAATATTCGGCCATATAGTCAAATACAATTTTCTTACTTGACCATGTTAATTCGACATTTAAGAGCTGTCCTCCTAACCTTAGTTGAATATAAAGAGTTTACTGTTAGCTTCGCTTTAGTATAAGTGAAATGGTCACCTTTTTTTGTTACTATGTGATTACTAAACGATTGATTACCTTTTAATCTTACTCTTAGTAATCAATAATATCACAAGTCTGTCAAATATCGAAGAAACTCTCTTGTCTTCTAAAACTCATCTTATTAGATAAAAACTAAATATTATTTTATTAACATAAAGTACAGTACTTGTAACCAGTTTTTCGTGGTAAAAAGATTTATGTGCGAAATTACTGAAAATGTTTTCAACCGCATACGATATATCGTGAATGCCGAAAGCGTATGCTTATGAGTGCTATAAAAGATTTAATGAACCTCGTAAAATGACTGCTGATTTGATTTGTTCTTTGAGAAACCCACAACGAGATCATGAACCAACAAAACATCCGTTTCGGCGAAATCAAGAAGATGCGAAAATAAACTTAGAGAATCGATCTAAAAAGCGAAAATATTATTTAATGTCACTGATGACATTTTGACTAAAGGATTTATACGAAAACTAGGTCCCTTTATTAAAAGTGCATAATTTTTTCTACCTTTAGTCTCATTTTACACGATTCGGTTTAAATTCTTTACGTTTCAAGATTGGTGTCTGATAATTAGACGAAAATGGTTTGAAAAGTCTATTGGCGATATAACACAACAACTCAAGTCAGCCGTAAAAATAAATCCAAAATTTGTTTTTTTTTTCTTTTTCTAATGAAAAATAAAGACTTATTTCCAAAGATTAGCAAAAAATATTTTAGTATCTTTTTAATAAAGTCTGTCTAGATGGATACCATCGTAAGAGAATCGAAGCAATGCTTAGACAGACAATGAATTATCGCTTGAAGCAAATATTAATGAGAAGAAAGTACATCTGATGAACGCAGTGGCGAGAGAAATTCCATCGAGTTTCTTAGATGGAAGAATCACCGGAGCAAGTCTTTCGGCATATTTGTGGTACTTTTTTTTTGTTAATATTCAATGCAATGACTTCAACGTTCCTTAAGGAGAATTTCATTTAATTGGAACAATTCATAACAAACTACATCTCTTCAGTCTGGCTACATTCGGATGCCAAATATACTTGAATTCAGTGTCATTGTGATGGTTCCCATAATCTACATAGCAGAGTTTTTCGTCTTTCCCTTATTTCAATTGTCTCCATTTTCCATCAGTTCACCAACAGTTTCTTTCGAATCAAACAGGAAAAATAATGTTTCCTGTCTTTGGCTTTTTTTTTTTCTTTATACAGAGTCTGCTTCTTCTAAAACTTTCTGAATTCTGAATTATATATTTGTCGGCTTTCTCATCACTCTATCCGTCTGTCCATCCAAATCCATTTGTCCATCTTCTACTTATAGGGTGCAATTGTGATGAGTTTTGACTCAAAGTGAAAAGTGAAATGAAAAGTGAATAAATTTTTTTTTACCGGTTACTCCTCATATAACGTTATAAGGAAAAAATTGGTCATTTGTAATATCTCTTAACATAAAATGGTGAAAAATAATATTTTTCAATAAAAATGATTCTTAAAATTAAACGGGGTTTCTGAATATTTAATTGGGATGAGCAACTTTTTTATAGCATCTACTCACAAATGTCTTCAAAAACAGAAAATTTTTTTATATGACATCATAAGATCTGAATTTACAGCATTTCATGATCATAGTGTGGAATGAAATCTGAAACAGAGATTTATTATATAAATTTTATGTGTTAAAGAGAATCCTAATTTAAGTAAGATGCAACAATTTTCTACCGTTATTTAAAATTACAAAAAAAAAAAAAAGGAAGAAGAAAATAGAAGAAAACAAAACTTCTAATCGACGAAGTGACGCACTCATAACTAAGGAAACACTTTCCTTTGTTTTTTCCATTTATTCATTCAAAGTGGTGGATATCAGGATATCACAGAATATCCCCGGGGCGAAAATAACTTTCTTGCTTGTTTACATATAATTGCTATTAGAAATAATGTGAAAATAATGAATATTAAAATTATAATAAAAGTGAACAAAGGGAAAAACAAATTTTTAAATGCATAATAAAGAACACGTTTGTTAGCTAAAACTACGCTCACCTGGAGAGATGCTGGCTAACATTAGTGGGAAACGTGAATAAAGTAAAATGAAGTAAAAAAAAAAAAAAAAAAGAAAAGAAAGAATTTTTTTTTTAATTAAACGATAAGCAATTAACTCTGATTTTTTCAATTCTTGTTTTTCCGCTTGCCTTGAACGTCTACGTCGTCCAATCGTTTGTATATATACTTTAGGGACTTGCTGATAATAACACTTAAACAAAAAACTCAAACAAACAACTATTATTGAATTTATGCACAAAATTGAATTTAGTGAATTAATGAAAGAGAACCGTAATAAGAAAACCAAAAACAAAAAAAAAAAAAAAGGAAGAAGTACGTAAAAAATAAAATAAATAAAATATGGAGGAAAAATACTTNTAATGCTTGAGTAAGTCCACCAGAAATGATTGGAATAATAATGACGGAGATACAACTATAGCTCGGGAAACTTCAATAAAAAATACGTAAGAAAATTATATTCGGCTGTGCCGAATCTTTTATACTCATCACATTCGTCATAAAAAAGGGGGGGAAAACTAAATTTTAATAGATGGATGTGGTAGATTTTTTTCTATTTTTATATAATGCAGTGGGAAACAGCCAGAAAACAAAAGTGTTTTCATATTATACTGTAGGTGTGGCCTATGATCGATTTGGCCCGTTTTCAATAGCAATGTATGCGAAAGAATTTCTGCCAAATTTGAAGCCGATATCTTCATTTTCGCGGCCCGGGCAATGTTTACCACAGCCATTACAGAGATGGACAAATTGGCAAACGAGCAGATAGACATACTTAAATCCATTCTAAATTTGATGCTGACTAAGAATATATAAACTTTGTAGGGTCTCCGAGGTTTCTTTCTGGGCATTACAAACAAAATGGCAAAATGAATATACTCCCTGGGTATAACAAATGAACTCATTGAATTATAGAGAACTGAAAGCATTACTTAAGATAAAATCATTTAAAATTTAAAGATATAGGATGGGTGTTAGCGATGTACTTGTGGGACATCACCTTTGATGACATTAATAGAATCGAATCGAACTTTCAAAGAGTGTTATCCAACATATAAAGCAACCTGAACGGTCAATGAAATTCGCGGCAGTGAGTTATATATATAAATAGATCGTTTCATAATGCCTGTTAAATCTAGTAGCTACATTAAATGAAATGCTCTAAAGTAGTAACGGAAAAGATGTTATACATTTGATCAGATTTACAATAAAGATTATTCCTAATATTTTCCGTCTTTTTTTCCAGTCTTGGTAGATAAACATTAACCTACTTTCCTACGTAGAATGGAATTCTCGTTACGAGTAGAGCAAAAAAACAAGAGTTTCATTATATGGATTCAATAAGGAAAATGTGACATTTGTTAGTTGATGTCAGCCTACAAACAAATATTCCAATATTAATCGAACCAGATAGATTAGGTTTATTACTATAAGGATCATAGAATTCCTTACACCTTCTCTTTAGAAAGCAGGTAATTGAGTTTAACGTTGGGTAAATCAATAATTGTAATTATCAATAAAGTAACAAGAGCGAATTACAGTGAAATCAAAAATTTTTATACCACAAGAACAAATTATTTAAATTAGACTGAATGATTGTTGCATCGTTGATGGACTTCGAAGAACTTGAAATTTTTAAATCATCAGCCAATATCAAACGTTTCGACG
>KK351299.1:72253-83436 GCA_000671755.1 Glossina brevipalpis | reverse complement strand
TTTTTTTTCTCAAGTCTGAGATATTAGGTCTTTAGAATTCTTAGTTAAATTCCTTCATGAAGATATAGCTTTTTAGATTTGTGTTTTATTGTTATTTTATATTCAGACTTGCGTTTGATGTAGAATCAATAGAGAATCAGTGTAGAATCAGTCATAAATTAAAGATAGAGATACACCAGATTTGCGATACTACAGAAACTTATCAGAGTTTCTATGAAATATATACATTTTTAAGTAATTTTTTTTTCTATCATGCTTACCTGTACGTTCAACCGCGATCTTCATTTATGTTTTTTTTCTCTTCTTCTCACCCTATTAAAGGCATTTTTTTCGTCGCTTTTGTTTCCAGAATAGGTAACAGAAACTCCAGATTATTTTCAAATGAAGCATAACGGGAGGAAATGAATTTCTATTGGCGTTCATACTCGTAAGATCTTATGATTTTATTGATTGGTCCCGCCTACTTGGCGAAATTTTTACGTGACTTCACCATGTCTTTTTTATTATGATTCGATCTTGGTCAACAAGTAGTGGGGCAAGAGAAAAAAAATAGAGAGCATGACCACTGCTAGGTAGCTGTGTGCCAGATCAGTAAGTGTTAAGCCTTTGTTGCCTGAGCGCTCACTATAGTTACGACAATATAAGTATCACTCTACCGGAACGAGATTTGAATCTTTGAAAACAGATTTAATTTCCTCTTCTATGCGATACTCTTCACCGTTAAGCCTGTTGTCATTGAGTATGACTTCAAGGTTGGGCTTGCGCTTGTGGTAAAAGCTCTGGATAATATCTCGTTCGTCAAATGACCTGCATTACAGTATTTTCTGTCCGATTGTAGTGTCAAAATTATCATTGCAATGGATACCCAAACACAACAATACTTGTTGTAAGGTGCAGGCGTACTGTCGAATATTGAAGAAAGTCGCCAGCGACAAGGTTAACTAGGAAAGTTTAATTTTATGAGAAATCAACTGCTTGCAGAAAATTTTGGAAGGCGCTTGGTTGTGGAATGATCCACGAAGAGGGTTAACAATGCGACCAATTAGCGGGAAAAAATAAAATGTTTCATTTTGTCGTTGTGGAAAGGTCCAGAAAGGTTCAATTCTTCGCAACGCCTGGAAGCAACTTTGCCACTTTGTAACAGATATTTAGAAATAACGGTGGACAAATGACCCATGAAATGTTTTCGATTTTCAATATATATAACAAGGGTTCTATTCGTTAAAACTGTCATTTTTGAGAACCGAACGGAAAAATTCCAAAAGTGTACATAAAAAATTTAAACTTCGGTTATATATTCTTTATTGCAGACACATGAAAATGAGCGCAATCTGAAAAAAATTTGCGATTTTGATTCCTCTACAATCCACATGCATTCAAAGTAAGATTTTTCCGTAGTATTTTGCAAGTATTTTATATTTTCAGTGGGTAAGGTGTTAAGCTTTAAGGTAAAATCGTTAGAAAATAAAAGAAAACAATTCTTTAAAACGCTAAGTTTCTTTCTTTGCAGTTTGCTTCTATATTCATAAACATCGTTTAAAAGCACAATAACCAAGCGGTCGATTTTCTCCGTGTCAGTTTCAGGCAAATGTTGTATAATTTGTTTAAATTTCTTAAAAGCAACGCTGCAGATATTCACACCAAGGATACCATTTGTGTGTGGCTTAATCTGAAATGAAAATCTAATTATTTACATCAGGTGATGTTCGACGACAACAAAACTATTAGCTTTAGTATGCAAATGTTCTCTGTTCACGAGTAATAATGTTGAGGATTGTAGTAGATCTAATATGATAGCGTAAATAACACATACATATGCAAATTTCAAATAAGAAAAGCGTTAGTTTCGCTTTTGTATAAAAGGAAATTTACGCAATGTGCTGGTTATTATCACTGTAACTTACGTTTATAGCTTCTCTTGTCATCATTCAACATCATAAGTAGATATTGCTAAGCAACTACGCTTATCATAGAGAGTAGGGAAACGAAGTTCGGAGAAAAACGCTACTGATTCTTTACATTTTATTTATGCATAATCTATTATATGGCTTAGGGTTACCTTAAAATGAGACTTAAATTCAATTTCGTCCGAGCTCTGACGACTTTCGCAGACGTGGTTATAAGAAAGACTCGTTGGGCGAACGTTCGCGTCTGTGCAGTAATGGGTATTATAAATCTCAAGTCTTTCTTGCAATGGATTTCCATAAGTGAGTCCGTTTTTGACAGCTTCTGCCTTGATCGTTATGAGAAACGTTCAGACTTTCGGTATAAAAGAGCGCTCTTAAGTATTACAGCTCTCGGATCCGTTCAAAAATGACATTGTCCGGGCGGTTCGTTCTCGCCTAAGTTCTGACGACTTCTTTATATGTGGTTATGAGGAATATCCGACCTTTTAATATGTTAGTTATTATAGTTCCTAATTCTATCTTGAAAAAGGATCGTCTGAGTAGTATGAGTTCATTCGTGTTCTTGATACTTTCTGTAGAGATTGTTATAAAGAAGAAGAAGGTCTTTCTGGAATTTTGAAACTTTTTAAAGTGTTGTGTTATAAATCTGAAAGCAGTGGGGGAAGCAACGACGCGAGTTTGTCTGACCGCTTCTAACGACACAGTTATGAGGGGGGCTTTCCTTTCCGCCATGTTGAGAGAACGTACAAAAGAGGGGAACAGCTTCTGCCGGCATCACTTCGCCCATTTGGTACTTTCGTCGAATCCACAATGATGGACTGGCAATTTTTGTAGAAATCATTATGAAGAAAGCTGTTTAGTACGAATTAGCGATTTGTAATGATGGCTGCTGTTTCAGAACTCAAATCTAAATATCACCTTAGCTCTCTGCCACTTTGTTGCTAGAATTTTACAAACTATCAGTTCTGATTTAGACATGGAAGCTTGATATATGTATTGTTACTGTATGAATCAATTTAGAAAATAAGCATAAAATTTAGCATAAACTAGTAAGAATCTTTTATANTGAGTCGCTTTGTGACGAAGATGCTGCTCTTTGTTTGGTGGAATCAGAAGGGAGTGGTTTGTTATTAGCTATTAATATTTAATGAACGAGTTGATACCAAACGCTATTAATATTCGATTGAATCGGTCGTTGTCCAAAAAGTGATTAGAACATCAGAAAAAAGGCAATATGTGGTGAGTTCTTTACGTGACCTCCATCCATCCAACCATCCATCCATACGGTAAAATTGATTCACGGCATGTTGGGGGCACTTAACTGAGAAGTGGCGGCACATGTGGCTCAATCACGAGACTCGAGTACTTCAGATTACCATTTATTTGCAACAACGAGACACGAGATTCTTTACTCTGAAAGGCACTAGAAGCTTTCCTGCAAAACAAATCCTAACCGCTCGATTCTAAGTAAACATATAGTAAAGTCCAGCAAGTTATCACGTTATTGAATATGTATGTGATACGGTATAGTAGTGACGGAAGACAACATTTTCCCTAATCTTGAGCTTTATATCAATTGTGGCTTTTAATCGCATTAATTCCTGATAGCAGACAGTGGAAACAATCGTCTGCCTAAGTTATTGTAGCCCGTGGCGTATGAATTCTACCAGTAGAAGTTTTGTCATCGCTTTTACATCTCTATACATCTTGCACCCCGATCTTTTTTCCATATTACTGTCGTATGTAACCTACTTTTCATTGCCCGGTATCAGTCTTTTGACAGAAGGCTCGTTTTTGCTTTCTCATTAAATTTTTCACTGTGAAATCATAATTATATTCAAATGTCGAAATTTCCCCCATATCCAGCGAAATGGTTTAAAGATGTCCTTTATTAATGATCAAGATATTACAAGACGAAATTTCCCTGTCTTCCTTAATTTGTTTAAGAATTTCTTTGATTTTATCAATGATTGTATATAACACATCGAGCCATAATTCTCGAGGCTAATGTCTAAATACCGGTACTTAAAAAAAAGTCTATATTATTTTCATGAGTTGAATATTTTGTAATATATCTCGTTTTATTTCGAAACTATAGCAAAATCAACATACCGTGTTTTGACTAAGCATTGTTTTTGGAAAAATATCGTTCAAACTCTGTTTTGACTTGAAAAGTTTTATGGCCAATTTTTTCCGTTCAAAAACAACAATTTGTCAGTGTTGTTTAATGATTATGACGTTGAACGTATCGTGGGCCCAAAAAGAGGTAGTGACACATCTTCGAAAATTCATCAAAATCGGTCGGTAATGTTGATAATGGAAAGGTAAAATTGTAAAAAGATACCTGATTTTCCTATTGCTACACCATCTGATCTGATCTGATCTCCAACGACTATCATCTGTTTGCAAATCTCAAAAATGGTGTTACAGGGAAAAAAGTTTGCATTAAGTGATAAGATCCTTCGAGAAACTGAAATAATTTGAGGATCTTGATGAATCTTTCTACGACAAAGATATCAAACGTTGAGCTGCTTATATTATACATACCATTCAAGAAAAACATAAGAGTGAAAAAAAAAATAATTAAACAATTCCCGGGAATTATTGATCGATATGTTATAATACAAAAGTTTTTATAATTTCAAGTATGAAAGAAATCGTAAAGTTACGTACAGACTTAAATTAAATGAAAAATCTGGAAAAATGTCAAATCCCAATATTTCAACTTTCGTGATTTCTGAAGCAAAATCTATCGATATTGATTTGCTCAGTTTGAAGAGAAATTTATCTAACTTTTGCAAGTCGATAGATATTTTTTTTCATTTAGTAAAATCGGTCGTTTCGTGAAGTGTGGGGTGAACGTGTGATCAAGGCCTGAGCATGACCGGATCGATAAGTCTTACGTTATTACCGATCGAGCATTCACTAGAACTGCAACCACACTTTATTAGTAAAAGTTTTAACGCGCTTGGAATTGCATCCTAGTATGCCGACTTTATAGACGCGCTTCTTATCTAGTTCACTATAAATAATAATACAATGCAGATAAATAATAAGTAGAATAAAATAAACCAAAAACCAAATGAATTAACTCTTCTCAGCTTAATAGTTGACAGCTTTTATCGAAATTTAAAATTGCAAATTGGGTCGCATTACATGAACCGAGGTTATCAAGAGATGTCAACTAAATTTTAACGAAATGAAATTCGCTGCTGCTTGAAAATAATACTTTTTTTTGTTTACATTTCCTGCTTATAAAAAAAAAAAAACAAAAAACATTAAAATACAGGTACAATAGTTTTTTTCTTGATTTAATTACATTATTAAGCGAGTGCAAATAAGAGTTTTCCGCAGGATGTGATATAAAAATTAATCAATAGCATTTTCATGAACATTATCGAAGTATAGTGATATACTAGAAATGTCATTCCGCTTGTAACATTCAGAAATAGATGTCTCTGAGACTTTTTGGAGTACATGCACTTTTGACCAGATTAAGATGCTTAGCCGAATTATCCGTTCGTATGTATAATTACTTATCCATCTTCCAAATAACAATAAGAATAAAGAGAGAGAACTGAGACTTAGCCTATGATACCCATGATTAGGCTTTACTTTAATTCACACGGAAAAACGCCTGCCAATATCTAGAGGTTTAATCTTTACGGGATATTTATTTACTACCAAAATTTTGTTTAGCCATAATGAATGTGAAAATAGTGCTCATTGGCTTACGGATACAGGCATATAAAATTTTTCTACAATTTTCATATATAGGTTGGCGGTATGGCGGATATCAAAGTTTCGCTTCAAGTGAAACGTAACGTTCGTATTTATTTTGCTGGTAAATTTCGTCAGAGCATAATGTACGAATTTTTGTTTTCGTATTATAAAACTCTTTTCCTTTGTAAAGGACATAAAACATAGTGTAATGAATATTGCAACAAATAATAACAATAATCCGCTTTAATGCTTCAATGATTCTTCATCACTTTTCTTTGTGTACTTACAATATTGCGATACAAAAAGAGGTAATTTTGTTTTCCAAAATTTTATTTTATTTTTGTTTTTATTTTCTGCTCAAAATGAAATAAATGTATGTTTTTATAAAGGCGCATTTAAGAGGGAATTATGAAAATAATATCCTAGCGTGTGTACCAAATGCATTTCTATATTATAACGGACTGAGTCCTTTTTTGTGTGCAGACATTTCTAGATAGTCGTCAAAAAAAAAAAAAAGGTAATACAGTTGAACTTGTTTTTAGGTGACATTTTTCTATGCGTTTTGCATTTGAGATAGATATTGCTTTGGATGGCAATAATTAATGTTCAAATCAAGTGCGTAACGCAGGTGAAATTAGATTATCTTGGGAAAACATGCCAATAGAGGAATGTTCATCGTCAAGTCTAAGAAAACTGCAAATCGTTTTAAGTCCCAAAAAGGATCAAATTACACATTCCTTCTTTGTAGTAATGCAAACATGATGCAAAAATGTTGAAATAATTTATTATAAATAAAGCTTTGCTCCCAGAACTGTCAGTACATTTCCTGGCCAATGGAAAAGCGCGGATCACAGTTGAAGTTGAAAAATATACGCATTTTTTTTTTATGCGGAAATTGACGCTCTCCGTCGCGTAAAATTAATTTTCTTTAATGTTGCAAATTGCAAAGTGACATCAACTGTCGTGTTAATTTTGATCTCACCTTCCCAATTTGCATTAGCACTAAGCATAAAAAAAGAAAAATTACCGTCACAATCTCTTACAAAGTTGTATTTTAACGTAGTGACTATTAAAAAGTTACATGATGTCGCCCCCTGTTTAACCCAACTTGTTGTTCTTAAAAGCANAAAACAGTCAGAGCAAAACAGCCAACAAACAGACGTGGGCGTGGCCGGAAATCAATTTGGCCCATTTTCAATAGCAATGTATATGAAAGAACTTGCAATGTTTCTGGCAAATTTAAAGACGATATTTTCATTTTTGTGGCCAGGAGAATGTCTACCATAGACATTACATAGGCGGATAGACGGAGAGACGGTCATGCTTAAATCAATTCTAAATTTGATGCTGATGAGATCTCCGAAGTTTCCTTCTGGGCATTACAAACAAAATGACAAAATGTATATACCCCTCGGCAGTGGGTATAAAAATTGATCCCCACACTAAGATATATGTTCATGTGTTGTCTGTTTTAGGTATTGATGATCAACCCTTAACGCATCACTGTCATCTAATAAGAGATCAATCAGTGGCATTAATAGTAAAGTTTACAGTTTCTTATAATTGTTAAAGCAAAATATATTGACTTAAACTTATGAATTTTAATACGTCATATCTCTCTATATTGATGTTAATTGTCATTGTGGCCTTCATTGCTATCTTTAATTTGTATACAAAGCACTTAGTTCATTGAGCATTTTATGTCCATCCTATGAAATTATCTTTTTTCAAATGTTTGTGCGATATTTTCGTTCTTATTACTGCGGAAAATCCCTTGGATTTCAATCTTGCATTATGTGTGGTTTTCTGCAACTGACTGCCTTCAAATGAATGCGGTAAGTTTATTGTCCATCAACGTTACAGTCGTTGATAATGCAAATAACCATTTTGCAATAGTGACTATTTCGTGGTTGTATTATTCGTACCATTTGTGTTATTATCGCATTTTTGTCTGCAATTGCAATTACAGTTAACTGAAATTCTTTAGTAATTTTCATATAGCTTTCGCAAATTCCTTGTTATGGTTTTTGAAAATTTCCTAAACAAGGAAATTGCAAATTTTTTAACTTTAAATTCAGTATAGTTTCGTTAGACCGAAATTTAATCATGCAATCATAAAATGTATTGTAATAAAGTTGGAGTTTCAATTTAAAAAAATTTAAAAAGCTTCCCAATATTCAGGTATCATTTTTTTATTAAAAAAAAATTTGAAATTTAGAAAATTTTGTAAATACGAAAATTTTCTTATATAAACTCGGAAAAAGAGATTTTAAAAACTTTCAACTTTAATAAAAATGTGATGTTATCTTAAACGATATTATTTTGAATTGATAGTGATTTGAATACCAACTCCTTTTAAGAAAAATTTTATGTAATTTTTCATTATATTACATTACGTCACGTTTGCAAAGATTTGTATATATATTTTTCGATCAAATATTTTTGATAAATATGTTAGAGTGGACAGTGTAGATATGGTAGACAGAAGGACAGAAGGACAGATGGACAAGCATAATATCGATAAAAGTTAATTACATTTCGCGTTATTTAGATTTCTGGCTGTCATATTCAATTGAATTCATAATGAAAATGAAATGACTACAAACGGCTAAAGTCGAATTTCTAATACTCGCCAGTATTTTATGTACTTTAAGTAATTGTAAGATATAAAGAAAAAATCATGGGCTTAATAACTACCTACATAAACCTTTATTTTTGTTTAACTTGGCAGCATTGCACTGGTATGTGCGCAAACTAAAAATTTCTTTACCTACTGTACTTTATTTATCGGTCGGTGGTTCTAGCAGGCTGTAAACGGATCCTCAATGTGATTTGAAGGAGCATCGAATTTAATGTTATTAGTAGTCAAGAGAATTCTGAGATTAAACGAAACTCTCTTAACTGATTCCGTTTATTTATTTGAACCCAAAAATATATTCTATGCATATGTTAGACTTTAGGCTTTATAGTTTTGACGACAATATAAATGGAAGGTGGTAGGGTATAAGGCCTATTGTCGTCGATTAAAAACTTAGTGATTTACTCTGATAAGCAGTACATACCTTTCAGATCATTTAGCAATCCTGCTGTGTGTTGTATAAAAGTTTCGCAGTGAATTCAAAAATATTGGATTGGCAACTAAGTAATTGCCGATTTTTTCAATAAAATAAATTTTTTTTTTTTTTTACTTTGAATGAAGTTTAATCGATAACGTATTTTTGATTTTGTTCGATGATCTTTTGCCATCTCTCTGACAACTTGAAAAGTCCATGCTCGTAGAAAGTCTAATCCTTTTCAGCCAATAACTCAGTTAAGTGAGATTTTACAGCGTCCTCATCGTTGAAAGTTTTACCACAAAGGGAGTTGACCAGTTATCGAAATAAGTGGTAATCTGATTGTGCAAGATCAGAACTATTAGGTGGGTGTACCATCAATTCCCAAACAAGATACATCAAATTTCGCCAAGTGGCCAAAGAAGTGTGCGACCTAGCATTATGCTGATGGAAAATGACACCTTTACGTTTGACCAATTTTGGTCTCTTTTCCTTGACCGCTGCATTCAATTTGTCCAATTGCCGACTGTAGACCTCCGAATTAATGATTTGGTTCCTTGAAAGCAACTCAAAATACATCGGACCTTTCCATTCCCACCAAATTGACAGCAAAATCTTGTTTTGTTGGATTTGTGCCTTTAAAGTGGTTTGCGATGACTCATTAGTCATGCACCACAATCGTTTTCGATTGACATTGTTATACACAATCCTTTTTTCGTCTCCAGTGATGATTCGTTTTGAAAACGGATCGAATTCATTGTGTTTAAGCAATGATTCACAAGCGCTAATGCGCTTTGCTAGATGAATTTCTTTCAAATCGTGCGGAACTCAAATATCCANGCTTACCAAAATTTCAATACATTTTTCCTACATTTTGAAAGTTTTTCATTTTGATCGAGAACCATTAACTAGTAGAACAATTGTGCTATCACTGTTACACATTTGGAAAGTTTGGGTAAAAGGGTCTGTCTTTGAAATCATCTTCACTACATTAGTACAGTTCTTCAGGACGAAAGAAATTTAAGTTTAACAGGACAAAATCGGGTTATACGGTAGTTGCATCAAAATTTCTCAAACACGCTTTGTTAATTTTTTTTTTGAAATTTTGAAAACGTGTAGTGGGGCATTGTTCTAATGGAAAACGAGGCTTCTTCGGGCTGGAAATTTTATATTTCACTTTAATGGTATTACACGTCGATAAGAGAGAGCAAAATTAATTGATAATCCGGCCAAGTAGAAGTAGTTTATAATGCCTAGTGTTCCATTCTAAACTCATCAAACACAAAGCGTTACCTTACGTTACCATCAATTCGCAGTTTTTTACCACAATCGTTGAGTTGGCAACATTGCACGGTCTGGGCTGTTCTGTGTGATCTTCTGCTCAGCGTATGAAAATTCGCTAGTTTTGTTAATGACAAATTTTAAATGCTTTACGATTTTTGACAACTAAAACGCATTCGAAATTTATATTCAGAATCGCTGAAGTTCTTTTAAAAGTGTTCTTACGAATCGTGTATGCTAGAAACGTAAGCCAATTGTAATAAGAATCACATGTTTCATCAAATTAAGAGATACAAAAATGGTTAACTTTATTGCTATTCTTCTTCTTCTCCATTAGCTTCTTCTTCTTCTTGTAAAATAATTTGTAAGTAAAATATGAAATCCAACAGGATGAATTAATGAGCACATATAAGGAATAAGCATTATAAAGGTACATTACGTTACAATACATTCAAGTAAGATCCAGGAGTTTCAGCTCGTGGAATATAGAAATCGATGCTCCAAAATTTCCATATAACTCTTAGGTAAACGGTTCAAGATAATAAAGGTTGCATAGCGAACGCTTTGTTAGACGGCTTGTTCTTCTGATAGAACGTGCCTAATTGGTTACGAGTTTTTAGGCAAGTTTTAGGGAAGACGAGTTTTTGTCTGATGTAATCGAGCAACCAATAACAAGGGATAATTCGGGTTTCTGTTTTTGTTTCTTTAGCTTGTAAGGAAGAAACATTAATATTTCCGAAGAGGAGAGAAACATTTATATTTCTTCTTCGTAAATATTAATGTTAACTATTCTGGTGCCTGGGTCCCCTCGTCGGATCCAGGAGTTCTCTTTTCTTTTTCTTCTTCTTAGTTGCATCCCGAGTTAAATCACTTGTTTTATATAGTCAGAATTCAAAGGTAAATTTTATTCGGGTATTATCACTATGATACAATTTAAACCTCCAATACAATAAATCCTTCCGTTTGTGTCAGATAATATAACTAAAGTCAGACAGTAGTCGGGCCTCTTTCAAATCTCTCAGAAGCTCGGTTGATTACGGACAATTCTGTAGAAATGCAACTGTTCATGTCGCTAGTCAGAAACCAAAAAGGAAGAGAATATACTTACTATTCCCCGTTTTGGTTTACTCATCTGTTGGCGTTGCCAACTTCTTTGCCAGAGTTACCCTCTTTTTGTAATACTTAACTTACTCTATCGCTTACCGCTTATGGCAATAAC
>KK351299.1:8595-38206 GCA_000671755.1 Glossina brevipalpis | reverse complement strand
CTCTATGAAGTTTGTCCGAATGTATGTAATACTCAAAAAGGTCGAGTTTTTATAATACCGATCCATTCAGTATAATTTTCTTTGCTTTTGCTTAATCTACATGAATTCTAATGGATTCTGGCATAAAGACAAACATCATTCAATATGAACCATTTTTACGATTACTCCCTCAAATGCCGCCATTTGAGAAAAATTTTTATATGAAAAATTGCAATTTCTAATATTTTTTGAAAAAGCTAGTAAGAAGTACTATTTTGGCGTATGAAAAGAAAATATGTAAAATTTGAAACAGATGAGACCATTTATTGTACTCCGTTTCCACCACGATCCGGTGAATAGTAAGTAAGAATAGTAAGTAGTATATGGCAATATAGTCTAATATATTTATATTTTATGAGTCAAATGAATCTGTAATGGTAATTCGACATAAAAGTTAACTGTACCATATTTAGATCAAGTAAGTCTATTTTCTGAACCTCGGCACTTATTAGGGCTTTCTTGTAAAGTAAACCTGGAGAAGACAAAAGGGTCCAATCTAGAATATTTTATGATGAAAATGGTTCCGTAATAGTGATCTGATATAAATATTAACTGCACCTAATTTCACGTGGATCTAATTTGTATGCTCCAACACGTATTAGCATTCCCATGAAAATGAAATTTTTATATGGTAACTAAAACCAATTTTTAGTGCTTCATGATAGAAAAGTTGAGCGATAAAATTTTCAATCGAAAAATTAAATTTTCCAAATTTCGATCAAACCGTTTCACACTCTAGGCCCGCTTCTCTCGATAAGAGCTTCCATGAAAAACATACCTTTACCTGAAAACAATATACGCTTTGTAGGATTTTTTTTACGAAATTTTTATTAGGCAAAGTGATGTAGGGTATTTAATTGTTGGTCTCAACCGACCGTTTCTTATATTCGTTTTGCTTTTAAATTGTTTGAAAAGAACAATGCTTACAGTCATTTGTTTGGTATACGAGTATGTAATTATCTCAACAAATGCAAAGACATTTATATCTGTATGCACATTTAACGTTAGAATTCAGTTTTATTGTTTGCATAGTCATTTGCAAATGTTGCTTTTGTTTTTGGTTTTGAAAATGATATCATTTACGAATAATTTCTCTGTTATGCTAAATTGTATATAAATTTACTTACACATCTTTACCACGCCAAACACATTCACATTTGATTTCATTTAAACCTAGAAAGATTACAATTTCTCTTCGCTAGGAATCCATTACCATAAGAGTGACATCGTCAAAGAGATTGTATGTTATTGTAGTTTTTTGCAGTAGCTAGAGAAGAATATTTAGATAATTGTACTGTTTAAGAGAAAAATAATTGTTTTTACTTTTTTTTTTTAGTTTATACAAATTATAGGATTTTTAAATAAAGTAGTTATGATATAAAAATGCTCTGTATGTCTTTGTCAATTATTTCCTGTAGAGTTTGCTATAGCATGGACTCATCCCTACAATTCAAACTGTCAATTCGAAAGTCATCCGCCCATTTGAAATATGAAAAGTGATTAATAGTGAATATTAAATAGTATTATTAGTCTGTTTGAATATACCAGACATTTAAAAATAAAACGAAACCAAATGAGGAAGGAAATAATGTTCTTTCACCAACACAATGGATTCTGTTGCAAGGCGATCACAACAATGGGAAAATTTGCGAGAAAAACGGGAGTTGCACTTCGAATTACTTCCACAATCCCAGCAACTAATACTTGTGAACCTCAGAAAAATATTTTCTGAAGAGAGGAAGTGCTTCCAGTAAGGAAGTGATCGCCGAAACTGAAACTTATTTTGAAGAATATTCTAAACTTGAAATGTTGAAGAAACATTAGAATAAATGTATTAGTCTTGAAGGAGATTTTGTTAATGAATAAAATGAATAAAATCGAATTTTGTCTAAAATGTGTTTTATGATGACTTAAATCTCGACAACGTTCGGAAATCATACAAACTTTTTATCGAAATAATCATTTCCATATTCCAACGTTTGATGCATTATTCAAAAAAAAAATAAAAAGAAAATCTTATTCTATTACAAAAATAATTTCGGTTAGTAGAATTAAATGAATAAAAAATAGTAACGTTTTTATGTTACGAAGTCAATCCACAAAATTGTTCACGAAACATTTTCGCACTTCACTGAAAAGAAAATTAAAGACGATAGAATATTTTTGAAGTAAAGAACGAAGATTACGTCGTGAACGAAAGACGCTGTAGATCGGTATTAATAGAAATTTTTACGATATAAAAGATGTGATCTAAATAACATCTGGTTTCAACAAGGCAGGGCGCCTACGTGTCACGTATCACATTAAACAATTGATTTAATACGTAATAAGTGAAAGTGATGCAAACATTTGAAGAAATTTCGATGTTGAATAATTTCCATGATGCTGTGATCCGATATCTTAAGGCTACTTCTTATAGGATATATTCAAATGGTGGATTTTGTGCAATCTTCCAAAAATCTGAATACATTGTTGATGGAATTAGATTAGACTAAATCAAGTAACGTATATCAAAATTCCTTTCATCAGGTTCATTCCTCTAAGAGAACTCTTGTTGATTAATCATTTTAATTATGTTCTATATAGAACTTTTTAGGCTCGAATGTAGAGGGAATAAAGAAGGAACTTTCTGTGCTATTCCTTAATTACTTTTTCTTTTTCTTTTTCTTTTCGTACCACCCTCATTGAAGAAACACACACTTAAATTCTTTTAAATTTTTGAGGTTCAAGCATCAGTTTCTATTAAAAGCATACAAAATTTGTTAGCAATACAAACTTACGTTTTGTCTCTATTAGGTGAAGAAAATAATGTGGTAATAAATTTTAAAACACATTGTGTTAGATATTTAAATTTTAACTTACATTTCAGGAAAACAACTATAAAATTTATTCAAAAGTAACCATAAAATTAATAAATTATACACAAACACACAAAAATTCTTTTAAAATAAGCTTTTATTTAAGTGAATTAAAAGATTTCTAAGGAGCAAAGTCTCAAGTGTTCATTTTGGTCTTACACTTAGGCTAAACTATTCCGTCGTGTCCGTAAATTAAGTTAGTTAGTTAGTAGTTCACGTAGGTACTAATATATGAAGAAGAGTATGAGCTGTGTGGTATTCTATACTGCTCGTGGTACAGGGTGGGTTTTGTGCGTATGTACGTAACACTCGGAGGGGCTTAAGAAAGAGTTAATTTCTATTATACTAATAGATTCATAATTATTTTCTGAATCGATTTAACTATATCTGTCAGACCGATACTCGTACGATCCCTGTCCAAGTCACAATTTTTGAAGTTTTTTTTTGGCGAAATTTGGCACGTTCACGTGCTTTTTTCCAACATACGAACACTATTGGAAATGGATCAGATTGGATCACTTGCACGATGTTTCTTCATATGACTTCCCTCTCTATAAGAAAAAAATGATCAGTTTTGATATTTTTATCGGCAAAAATCCCTCGAAACTGGTATTTCGAAATTTTGAATTTTTTGAACCATTTCCCACACAAAAAGTTCCTTTGTAGGAAGTAGTAGTAGGTGGCAAGAAGATCTATTTATTTATCTCCTATGTATGTAAATAAATCTGCAGCATCTTATTGAAGGCACGATGTAATTTAGACCATATGTACTATGGTATTTTCAAGCAAGCAAGTGCAAGCTCTACCGTAATGGGGTTTGAAGTCACGTATGTTGACTTGGTAGCCAAAAACATGTAATTTATCTTACTTTATGAGAGAAAATAGTTCAGAAGTAAAAAGATCTTTAAAAGAAAGTTTAAAATTGGTAAATTTGTTCACGTTTTAGAGGCCCTTGCCCATGAAAGGCATCCCTTCACATGCAATTAAGATTTAATTTGCGATATTTTGTAAGGAATAGAATTTTCCTATATGGAACAATTCCTTTTCTCCTGATGCCTTTTGTCCTCTCTTTATCCTCGCTTGCCGGATTCCAGAGGTGGAACAATTCCTCATCTAACGTCAATTAAATGCCTTGGTTCAAATCAGTCATTCGAATCAAATCATATTCGTTTACTTATTATGTAGTTAATTTATAATAATTCAGATTCTAAATATTCCCCACTTGTGTCTTCAAATCTAATTCCCGAAGTCACCTCGTCAGTATTCTACGCAGGGATGTTTAAAGGCAAGAAAAATTGATCAGACCTCTTGATCCTATGCCAGTTTCATACAAAGAAGACAGAGGAAGTTCTTTTCCTTTTTCACTTGACTTCTTTCTGCGAACTGGTATTACCAATCGATCGAATTCTTCAGATCAGTTATCTTCGAATAAGAATTTCTCCACATCCCGTCTTATTCGTAATTACTACGGTATGCCGTCCTAACATAGTAAACTTACACCTGTACCTTAGTTTAAATAAAGAAAAATCTAAGATGGGACCTTGTGGGTCAAAGCAAATATTCGACTTTGGTTCTCACAATTTTATTGTCGAGATAACTGATTAATTAACTTGATAAAGTATTTTAACAAGGAAAAATTTTAATTATAATTTGAAATTCAAGTTGAAAACTTTATATTTTTGTTGGCCATAACTAAAGAAAAATAGAAAAATTACTATGGTTTCATAATTCTGTGTATAATAATGGATCGGTTTTTCAAATCTTGAAATTTATTCTAAAGAAATATGATAAAAAGAATTTAAGGTAAAATTTATTTCTTTCATATAACTTATAATTTTGATTTCAATGGACGAATAAATCGACTCTGACGATGTCAATAATCGCTCTGATGTATATTTCATAGTATCTCTGGATATTTCGAATTCTTATCGTTACAAAAATTTGATAAGCCTAATGAAGCTTTTCTTTTTGGGGTACAAAAAACAAATCTTGCTTTAAAAAACCATTAGTGATTTCACTTCAGTTACATGATAATTATTCTTATTTAACTTGTCTATCATTTTGCTTTTACATTCGCAATTCTAATGCCTGTAATTCGCAAGCAAATCTAAATATAGTTTTGTACAAACGTTGGCAATGGTCATTACACATTTCACAAACAGCAGCAAATATCCTTTAGTTGGATTTTACAACAACAACAGTACATTGAAATTTTATTTCTGTGTGTGTACGCTTTCTGGCATTTTGTCAAGTGAAGATATCAAAATCGTAAAAGTGTCAAGTGTTAGGTTGACAAAGTTTTCTGATATAAACTACGTTGAAAGCAATTAAAATCTTTCAATTTATGATCTTTTTTTCCTCTTCTTCTTCTTCTTCTTTAATTTCGACTAATTGAAGCAAGGCATTTACTTCCTCTATTGAAAAAGTATTATTATTACGGTACGTTCGATCAACATTGCGTTTTTTTTTTGTGTTTCTATATATTCCTTTTCGTTATTGAAATTTTCTACACTTTCGAACTTTTTTTGTTATTTGGCTACTGTAAGTAAATCTATTCGAAACAAAATTTTTTTTTGACGAGAAATAACATTTCTCAAAGCATATCATTTCGAAAACCCGTTTTGAAGTAAATATTTATAGTTGATATTGCCGAGCGGTCAAAATAATAATTTTAAATTAAGATTTGCTTTGAAAAAAAGTAATCATTCGGAATTTTATTGAAAAGCGTCTTGCGCAGAAAGACTTCTATCTGTTGGTCTCACGGTCTGAAACTGATAAAACAAAGCTGCAAACATATCGCAAAAGTTGGCCAATATAAGCAACCTCGCTAGCAGTCAGTTTCTATCAGATAAAATCGAAGGGCATATTGGGGGAGGTAAGGAGCCTTTCTTAGGAAACAGACCAGCAATTGTTAACCGCACCGAAGACAGACATATTAAATCAACTGTCAATTGATATCAGAATCTAAAATCGATGCAATAGATTTGCAAGAGTTAAGGTTGAACGTTAAGGAAACATAGGATACTTTTTGTAAAAGGCGGTTGGTTGGTCAGTTATTTTCAGTATATACTACTAATCAATGCAGTAGATCTATAAAATTGAATGTTTGATTATATAAGAAACATTTATCAAAAGATAGACTAATGGCTGCCCGTTTGCTTTTTGTCTATTGGTATCTATTAAGAAGCTGGTAATTTAAGGGATAGCTATGCTTTGGCTTTTGCCTGTTGATATATTATGAATCTGGGATTTTGTGTATACCCTGGTAAATAAATCGCTTCAACTTGTTACAAGGTCAATAAAACGAGATTCGTCAAACCCACAAACGGGGAATGTATAATGTCTTCAATCAACTTTGCAATCAACGCAATGCCCAATATTCTGATCTATGTAAATCGATGAGCAATAACCTATTTTCAGAGGATGACAAAAGCAAATCCATAAATTGAACTTTGAACTTTTTCTAAGAAAATTCGAAATATAGATTTCGATGTAAGGCCCTTTAACGGTAGCCTAGTAAACAGTATAAAAAAAGAGCTGCTTAACGTACATCATACACGTGAAGCCGTAATTGGTTATTAGTCTAAACGTATAAAATTTTGACTTGTCGGAATAGAGATTAAATTCTTGAAACGTTCAACAACCCTTAAATGGACCTTAAATGTTTGAAATCGACGAACTGCAAGTATTTCAGTAAGAAGTTTAATTGACCTCCCTTACTGATGCGAGCCAAGAAAATAATTGTTCTGTGTATTTCAAAAGAATTCGCATTGTGGCTCGTTCAAATTGCAGATTGCAGAGGGTATTTGAAAGTGTATCACACTTTTCTCATTTCTAGTTATCTAAATTAAATAAGCTGGAAATGTTAGGATGTATCTCTTTAATTTACTCAAATATTTCCATTGCTTAAGTTGCAATTTACGCAAATTAGATGGTCGAGCTAATTATAAAAATTCTTCCAATGATTCCTTATGTTCTTACATATATATCTCCGTTTACAAATGAATGAATAAATTTCATTGTTTTTCTTTCCTTATAACATTGATTTAGATTCCTGCTGCTCGAATTCGATTCGCTTGCTGTGCGCAATCATCAGAAATTATTGATCAAAAATTGTTTCTCTTTTTCAATAATTTATATAAAAAAAAATTTAATTACACTTAAATTTCATTTATTCTACTAAGAAATTATAAAAGATTTATAATCTAAAATATTCTGAGATTTTTCAGAATTAAGTCCATGTCACGGGGTATGCACATACAGCACTTTTGACCTTTACGTCAACCAAAATGACTTTTTCTATCAATATATTAAAAACAAATAGATTGCTGCCTTCGTTCCGAATGAAATAGGAGTCAAACATAGTGGTTGGGATAATTTCTACATTTTTTTTTCAATAGTTTAAAATTCTTTCTATAATGACGTTGGAGAGGGGGATTCAAGAATTTCTTGCTATCGACTTGAAATTTAATAAACTTTTCTGCTAGAGTCGAATCGCAATCAACTATGCAAAGAGATGAAAAATACGAGATATGAAGGACAAGTCCGTATAATTATTTCAATTACTTTAATCATATTTCATATGAAATTGAAGTAAAAGTCGAAAGTACTGTATGTATATACATGCGACTGTTCGAATTTTCTACATACTTTAGTAGATAAAATTTAAAAGATTATAATGAATTTAGTTGATTGATACGCGATAAAATCGGATTTTACTTAACGCGACCGAAGATGAATCAACCAAGCCACCGTATTTATGCGGAAAAGCCTGTTGCAAACAACTAAGTACATGATGAGTCATGAACTTCTTAGAAGTCCAGCGACAAGTGCATGGATTTATACAATCCGGGCAATTTTGTACAAACTCTTCATCTTTAGCTGGTAAATGGGGAAGACATTTAAAACGCCATGGTTCGTTGGTATCCATTTCACGCCAGTGGCACTCGCAAGGCGATAAACAGTGACAATTCCGTCTCTCTATTGGTAAATTTTTTACTTCTTCATCACGTTTAGTAACAGCGCATTTATATAAATCACGACGTGGTGCATATCCAAAAAGATCGTAAGATTTGGTAATCTTTTCTTTACATAATGCATTCTCTAGCAATTCCCAATGTGAATAATTGGGAGCTTTCTCTCGTATTATTTGCATGCGACGCCATAAATCTACACGTCTTACGTCTTCGTATTTTTTTCCCGTTTTCGTACGAAATAGTTTGTATAGCTCTAATAAATATTCGGGCGGCAAGCTAATACTACGTCCAAACTTGGTCATTTCATAAAAGAAAAGCGATCGTATATGATAAGCTATATCTCGTATATGATTAAAGTCTCTAATATTCATGGCGGATAAGGCCGAAGCGTCTAACAACAAAAAAGTGCGACCATGAATAAGATTGTCGCGGAAGGTATTCTATAAATGTTGTGGAATATTATTGTCATTCACAGATTCCAATTTCATCGTTTATTTACCTGATATTGCCGATAGCCTAGTTGTCTTAACCAACGGCATATATCTTCAATATTCCATTCATAAACATTGACCAACGGCATGGCGTCTATTACTTTAGAGCATAAATTGATCAAAGTATCGGGCGAACATTTAAAGACGATGGGTAAGTCTTTCTTATCGAAACTTCCCATAAAACCTCTTGTTGCCGCATTCAGCCGAAATTTGAATTTTGATAAAGGATGTGGAGGTTGTGGTGGTTTACGTTTCGCCTTAACAAATTTTTCATCGGATTTACGGTACAAAAAAAGCATTTCTTCACACAAATGTTATTTTAAAAAAATATATAATAAAAATCGAAGAGAAGAAAAATATGAACAATGTTTTCAAATGTATAACACAACTACTAAAAAATTTTTATTTTTTGTTTTTTTTTTCTTTATACAAAAATATACGAGAAATAAATTGAATATATAAAAAAATCAATCATTTTACCTTTTCCCATATAATTTGGAATTTCGTATAAGTATATATTTCATTGGGCAATAAGTGGTGTTATGTTAAAAATAGTTAGAATTTGGAAGGAAGGACCAATCCTTTATCATCGTAGGTAGGGAAACGTGAGTTCTTTGTAAAGTCAAGCAAAGCCATTATCTAATTTCGTGCGACTACATTCATCGATTATAAAATTGGCGGGACATGCGAAGCTAAACGCAGTTTTCTCGAAGGCATTGATTGTGACTTAAAAAATTGAAGATGATCGATCGAGTGGGGCTTTCATTCTTAAAACGATACTCATACGTCTGAATAAGTTTGGACGAAAAATCGGCATAATATATCGTGAGTTTTCAGCACAACGAAATTTGACCACAAATAACGTAAAACGTCCACGAAAATTCAGTGACACTAAGCTGGAATATTTTGCAATAGCATACACTGCTCCTTCTGATTAATGCTCATTATAATGCATTACTTATTATATGGCTGAGTAGACCTTCCCTTCTTACAATGATACCGAATAAATAATGCTTTTTGTAAGCATTCGCATAAAGATAGTTATCGTTCCGTATAAGTAAAGTTCAATGTACAGTTCTTTCACAATAAGTTCTTAATTTTTGATAGAAAACGGCGAAAATTTATTATTCATTTTTCCGTTTTTTTCTCTTACTTGTTTATTTTTATATACTTATTTTCTTTTATTTTTTTATTCCCTATTTATTTTTTATTTATTTTTTTATAAAAGTTAGGTCCTTACGTTTAGTATAAGATTTATTTTTAAGAGTCCATTTAACTCAAGTGTTATCTTATTGTAGCTGAGTTTCATGTGCAAATATGTGAATAAATAAATATCAACATAATATATATACCTATACATATGTATACGTATATATGCAAATTAGAAAAGAAAACACAAGTTCATTTGTTAATCATTCTTAATATTAAGTAAATAAATATTTTAGATCTGTTTAGCAAACGTTAATATAAAAGGAAATAAAAACCACATATTAGTCTTAGGGAGAATCCTTAAAGCACAGTACATTAGAATTATAAAATATTCCATTAAAAGACATGGATTCTACACAATGCTCGCTTAGATGGCCGTAATTTTGAATTAATATTTTTCCTAAGTCCGCTTTTTTTTACCTTTTATAAGGATTAATTGATGCCTTGTTTTCACTTAAGTTTCGGGGAAAAGTTCGAGTTTGTTTAACTACTTCGAATTGTAATGTTTGGTTCTTTTTTCAATTTTCGGATCGGGGATCAGGTTTGTTTTCTAACTTGATAGTTGTGACCATCGTTTTAAAGTTTATAAGTAAAGTTTCAGTTTTTAAAGCAATGACAGACAACTAAGTGACCGGACATTATCGATTCAGAATAATATGGTGATAAAAACTGTCTATGGAATCCTTAAGATTAATTTCTGAAATAATGAATTTGGTCTAAGTCTACTTTTTGGTGGTAAGAGATTATAAAAGTTAATAAATTAAATGCAAATCTATTGTTTATTAATAAGGGTCTATCAATATTATTATATAAAGATTATTTTATGATATATGAAATTTTTTCGACCATTTTTCCATCTTAACAGAAACACGTCATTTTTCTTTTATCTAGAATAAATTAGAATTTTTGACATTTAATTAGCTTGAAAAGTTTTTAAAATTTAAAATATTTACATTATATTTGGTTTTTTATTTTTATTTTTTTTTTTTATTTAATATATAAACACTTTACACAGAATCAAATATTAAATAAGAAGCTTGCATTACTAAATTATTACAGAAATGAGCGTAACACCACTAGAAACGCCACAGCAAATAGTGCTGTCGTATCATCATTTTTATAATTGTTTGGTGCCGAACTGTGAACTGCGTAGAAAAGCATGAAAGATATAAAGAAAAATTGATCTTTTGTTAAAAATTTGTTTTTATTCTGAACAAAAATTAACAAGAATTTCCTAATTGCACTGCGCTCTGCTTGATTATGAGTTAATCTGTTTTTATCAATATTGATAGCATTGCTAATGTATGACAATGTAATGAAATTTATATGTGTTTGATGAACGAATAAGCGCGAATTTGCTTTAATATATTAGATATATTCAAAGAATTATCCGGATAGTGATTACGTAACTTCTGATTAACTTTTACTGGCAAGTAGTGATACTTGACAGCTAAAAATGTTTGCATTTTGTGCGACAATCGCGGTGAGAGGCACTCTAATGTTCGTTTATTTTCTATAAACAGACTACGTAGTGTAAATAGTGTAATGGGTTATCTACAGCTGGGGTCTTTCCCAGGGTGCTATCCAAGAAATCTTCGAAAATAGTTCAACAGGCCTTCATTACTTAAACCTTATAATAATAATTCATCATTTTAGCACGTAATAATGAGGAAAAGAGAAAACGAAGAAAACAAAATCTAACATATGGTGACAGGCGGGCAGAGCAGCGATCCTTCGGAATTTGATCATTTTGATCTACGGTTTGTTGATTTAATATGCTAGCCTATCTGTTTGTTGACATGATGGTGTCTGTTGCTGGTATAACTGTGTTTCGTTGACCACAATTTACTGCATGGTACCCGTTTTCACCTTAACCGATATAAACTGTATGACTGCTGCCGAAAAACTAATGAAAGATCTATATTGTGCTGCTCTTTATATAAGCATCTGCCGTCGCACTTCCGCTTATATAGAGAATTTCAACATTAGTTGAGTTATGGGATGTATAGGTTTAATATGTGGTTGTAATTATCATATTACTGAGAATACTGTTGAGAGCAAAATAACTTAAAGACTAACATCGACTATACTTGTGTGGAGATGAACTATACGTAAGAGTAGATTTTTAAATAGAAATGAGAGAATACATGCATAAGAGAAGGATAATATGACTTAAGAGAGAGAGAGAGAGAGACACAGTTTATATGTTATATTATAAAGTTAGTAACGTAGATATATAATACATGCAAACTTCCGGTCTTATTTAAGTTAGAAACTTATTTACAGTTAATGTTACTATTACGGACAGACGATTATTTACCGTAAAGGTTACAGTTGTAGACGGAAGGTATACTATAAAATAATAAGAGAATATATTTATTTATATTAGGGTTATTTAATGTATAATGTATTAAGGTAACGGGTGTTTACTTATAATAATAAATAGGGAAAATTCAATAAAAACAAAATTATTAAAGATTTGTTTGAGATAATAAAATGAAATAAAATAAATAAAGAAATTTGTGTAAGATGGTTCCTATGATAAAATGAAATTTTATTCAAACAAAAAGGTGCAATGTTTTACAAAAGGCCAACCTGTAATGGTTTCAAATTATAACCAAAGTTTCTCATAAGGTCGGTAAAATCGAAATAAATTATGAAATAAGATAATGGTTTGCGGGATAAAAAAAAATTAAACTCATTTTGCTATTTTGAAATTTATGTAAATTTTATTTCGTGATGTTATATCTTTAGCTTGCTATCCCAAAACGTATATAAAAACATAAAAAGAACTGTACAAACTAAGAACTAAGAAAATGATGGAAGGAATAGGAATAATAAAATTTCAAACATAAGAACATAATTCAATTTAGCAGCAGGAGCATACAGGAGAACGAACAATATGTTTAGGTTGGTTTATGTTTCTCATTTATAGCTCTTCTCTCTTTTTTTTTTTTTTTGTTACGAACGCAATTCTAAAAGAGATTTTTGTGGTCACTTTTCTTGGTTTATATTCATAGCTAACATAAATTCCTTTCGCCGCGATAGCAATTTTGCTAAAACCGAGTTTGACATAAGTAGAGAGACAATTTCAAGGTCGATAAAATGCTAAAAGTGATGATAGCTGCGGTAGTCATCACGTGATGACGTGAGTGCAATAGCTTACGTGAACGGAGAAGCGAGAGAGGATTAATCAAGTTTTTTATACGTAATTACTACCCAGTGTTTTGAGCATGTCTTCAACTTTGTGTTAAGAGATGAATTAATTGCACGAAAAATATTATGGAATATAAAAAAGGTCTCTGATAGTATATGATAATCACTAGTTTAGAAGTAATATGAACACTTTAAAAAAAGCCATAAAAACATCGAAGATGCACAATTAGGAAAACTCTGGCAAAAACTAAAACAATTGCACTTTCTTTTTTCTTTTTATTGACGGGGTCACTCGTAGGGAGATTATTGAACAAAAAGGAACTTAATGCGAGGGTTTTGGGAAACGATTTTCTGTAACATTTTGAACAAGGAGTGAATGTTAACAATATTTATCCATAAACTGTTGAATTTTCCATATATCCTTATGCTGCCACCACCAACTCGTTCAGCAGGTCAAAATTAACTGGATATTTTCTACGAAAATGAAGAACTTTCTCACTTTCTTCATGTTTGTCGAAGCAATGGCCATTTGTGGCTTGGTATGGAGAGAAACGATGCTTGTTGTGTCAATTAATAAAACGTGGGTCATTAGAAAAAGATTTAAATCGAAAGAAACGACACCAATTGCAAGGGAACAATGTATTGACATTTACTTGGACTTGACACGGTAAATGCAAAAACAAAAGATAATTTGGTTGCTAAACAAAAGTTCTCTAGTATCACAGTTTGGCTCTTAATTCCATTGTAGCGGCAATAATTTTTTGTACAGATTTTGTAAAAAGCCTTTAATACCAGGAGATGTTTTACTTGATCAGTTTTTGCTGCTAAAAATTTCGATTTCGGCGTCGTCAGAAAAGGATCAAATGACATCAAATCCGTTGTTGAAGTAAAACAAGTGTTCGGTACCAGAATGAAGAAATTTTTAAACTCAAGAAAATTGAGTACTAAAACTGACACATATAGTTTGGGTACACCACAATTGGTTGTTTGTGAGATGACCACCACAAGTAGCCGTTTGCCAAATTGGACCAGTAATAGAAAAAATAACATGAACAGTTGATGTTATAAAGGATTTCTCAATTGTAACTCTTCTATGAATATCAACTTTGTGGAACTTCCGCCTTATGGTTTTTGTTAAAACAGTATTACTCAAGTTAATATAGAGTTCTGTTGTCACTTTTGCGGTGCTGATTTTATGTGGTCGTACCACAATCCTGATACTATATTGTGTGGTGTTCATATTATTTTGTCTATTCCCATTATATGCATCATAAGTGTAAAATTATGACTAAATCTGCTAAACAGCCAACTACCTCCATCCATCCGTTCGGCTATCTGCCCACCGTCTGTTGTTAAAACGCTTACAAAATTTGGTATAAGAACTATTTGAAATATTAACGTAATGGCTAATAACTCTGCCAGCGTTAGACGGAAAAGCTTATTCCGAACTTATATTCATCTAGTTGCATACAACTAGTTACGAGAACGGTGTAAAACTCTTCTTCTTCGTTTATGAACACGACCACAATCAAAATTTAATTTTATAAAAAAAATTGTAAAAAATATTGTAAACTAGAAATTTGACACAAATGGTCCTTAGGTTCTGCTCAAAAGATCGCTATGCAAAAAGTCTCAATAATTAACGCGTCTTTCTAATTTTTTCTAATGAAAAAATTCTTTCTCATTTTTATATGTATGAAAGAGGGAGTACGAAAGATTCCATCTAAGGGAAGTATAATATTTTTATTGATGTATTCTCTTAGTAACATTAAAAGTGATCTTTGGAAACACATTATGAACCAGAATTTCAGTTAGTGGGTTGCGTTTTTAATCAAAGGCACGTATCAAGTTTCTTTACCGTAAAACATAGAATTCTTAATAGTAAGCCGAACAAGAAAAAAGGAAGACATTAACTAAAATTGCTTGCATTCGTAAGCTGCTGCATATTCACAATATCAGGAAGTAAGCAAGTTCATATGTAAAGATTCTTTACAAAAACAATTGCTTCCTTAGAAACCTACAACATTACAAAAATGACAATTTTTTTCTTTATATAAAACAATGTATAACGGAAATAAGAGAGAAAAAAAAATCTAGTTAAATAAAATCTAAACAAAATGTATGACACTTTTTAAGAAAGGTATACACAAACTTTTGAATGTGAATGTCACGAATAGAAACGAATGAATGTCCGGAAATGTGTACAGAAAGACTTGCATTTTCAACAACACATGTACAGTTTTAGTGAAATATAACCAACTACATGAGAATACATAACATATGCATTTTGTTTGTTTATCCATGATCCTTAGTTTCGTCACATTTATATGAATATAAATCAACTACATTGTGTACATACATATATATATATATATGTATATATACGTACATACATACATACAGCCATACATACATACATTCATACATATATGAAAAAATAATAACAATTCTCTTACCTAACAACATGGCCTCGCGATTGTCAATTAAACCTGGTCGTTGTCGTCGTTGCAAAACAGTTTCTTTGTCACTTTTCCAAAACATCGGTGATAAACTAGCAAGACATTTGACGCGCATTATTCCTTTGTGAAAATGTCGCGTTTCAATTGTCAACTGCAAGCCTAATGTTGTCGTTATGAGACCATACCGATGAATTGTTTCATTGTAACGTATTAAATTAAGTTCATCATGTGCCTGTAAAACGATTAAGAAAATAAATTTATACATTTCTATATTAAAATAATTTAATACATAGATTAACATACAGGTGTTGCACGAAAAAAAAAATATTACAAAAAAGAAAACAAACAATTCAAGTAAAGACTGTATCCATATATTTGATATTTCATTAGGCTTCTCACTTGATATCGAAATTGTGACTAAAATGCGTTGGGTGATCTATTGTTCGAGAGTATTATAGGTTATGTTATACCCATTACCGAAAGTGAGGGGTATATTTCATTTTCGCATTTGGTTTATAGCTCTCAAAAGGAAACTTCGGAGATCTCAAAAAGTATATATCTTCTTGATCGGATCAAATTTAGAACCGATTTAAGCATGTCCGTCTGTCCCTCTGTGTAATATCTATGGTAAACATAAATGAACATATCGGCTTCAAATTTGGCAGGAATATTGAAAGTTTTTGCATGCAGATTGGTATCGAAAATGGGCTATATCGGTCAAAGAGTATGCTTACAGTACACCGTAGACTGAAAACACTTCTGTTTTCGGCAGAAAAAACAATTGATTTCTTGGTTATTACTCATAAATCATAGCAGACAGAATTTATAAAAATTTTTACAAATATTGTTCTTGCTGCCCCATAGCGTCTGGTACAAAAATGGAAAGGATCGATCACGCCTACTCAATATAATAGATTATTGAAATTTAATTCATTTTAGGGAAATATTTGTAACGTTAAGAAACATGCCGCTGGAACCACATAAAATGTATATATTCTTGACCAGTATGAAGTTCGCAATCCACCTAAACGTATAGGTCGGTACGTATCTCCATTTGCATGGGTGCTTAACTATCTAATGTCTGCCGCAAAAATGGAGATATCGGCTTCAAATTGGGCAGAGACATTCAAAGATCTTTCATTGCCACGCCCATCTATTAAAATTTAGTTTTTCACCCTTTTTTAAGATAAGGGTGGTGGGTATAAAAGATTTGGTACAGCCGAATATAATTTTCTTATTTGTTTTTAAATTTTCTCCGGCATATTCAGTTAGTCGCTGAATTCATTTTTGTCTTTTAGGTAAGATTGCAAAATATTTCTATTAAATTTAGGATCAACGTCTTCTATGGTTATCAAATTTGAGATTTTGAAAAATGCACGCAATTTTATGAGATGTTCGTGTCTAAACTTACAATCAACTTTTATTGCTGATATATATTTCTATCAGTGAGACTGGTTTGACTTGATTGGTTAGACTGGTTTGTCTAATCAGAAATGATTGTAGACGAATCGCCCTTTTTTCTTTTTGACTACCGATAAACAGGTCGGCAGATGTTGGGCAAATATATGCGCACGCAGATAGACTGACTAAAAAAAAATCGTTTATTTATTTTACAATTATAAAAAATCTATAGACGTTATAGGCATCCTGGGTGCTACAATTTGAAAGAAACCTAGTGGCCCTCATATAAAACAGTTCATTTACTTCTTTATTATATTTATCATAGATACAAACGTTGAAGCTGCGGTTGAAAAGTAACATGAAGCAAAACCTTCCGATAATTTAGGGGATATCTGGCGATATTCGAAACAAAAAAGAATATTAAATGAAAAATAAATGTGGATAAGTACACAAATATTTCATCAGCTATATCAGGTCGTTCGGAAAATCGTTTCGTTTTTTGATATTTTTATAATTCGATAAATTTAATCTTTTAAGCGGCCTTATGAGATATTATTCGGTAGACCTTATCAATTAATAATGAGTTTATTTTGTCGTCGCTAGCTTCTAGCATCTTCAACATTATAATAACCGGTACTTGAAATTTTGCAAACCAGTTTTGACACTAGCGTTCTGTCAACACACCTTCTTCATAGATATTTGAAAAATTATTTTTTTTTTACTTGAGTAGCACTTTGGCTTTTTCGATAACAAAAAAAAAAGGAAATTATACAGAAAATGCAAGCCTTCTTGTTTCCATATTTAGTGGGTCACTAATCAAAAACTACTACGTAGAATCAACCGAACTTTTAGACAAGCAAGCCTTGCTGTGTATTAGCTACCAGGACAAATAATGATTATGCATCCTAAGTATGCTCAGTTAAATGTAAAAGAATGCAATTAAGTTCTCTGTTGAAAAACAAACGGAATGACTTTCCGAACAACCTAATATTTTTAATGCAGAGCATCGTGAATGAAATTTTTTTCTGTTGCTTTTGAGAGAAATTTCATCTGCTCTTCTAGCAGTAATGCAACAATCTTCCATAATGCTATTCAAAATAATCGTTTTTTACTGTATTCTGCGAAAAACCAAGTGCAAAGCATTTTAGCACGTAACAGCTTTAAAGTGTTTCTTTTTTTTTAAATATTTCTTAAGTGTATAATAAAATATATATTTTCTTTTTTTGCGCAACCATTAAATCATAGAAATATATATTATACAAAGAAATGAATGAATAAGTAATCATCGTGCAAGTTTCTGTTAATACATTTTATCATTTCTGGTACTCGAAGAGAAAGAGCGACAATTTCGATTGTGGCCTTAATGAACTTTTCAAGATCTCTTGTTGTGTGAATGCTATTAAAAATTAAAATAGATTTGATTTCATATTTTTAAAAAATGTTTCATAACAATTGAATGTTTTTGGATTTTGTTTTTTTTTTGGTTTTTTTTTTCGATAATAAAATTTGTGTCAATTTTATTAACTATTGATGGTTTCTCTTTAAAAACAATTTTGTAAAGAATTCCGTCATTGAAGGTCACAAAACGTTAAAAAGCTGACTTGCATTTGCCAAACTTTTCAGTTATTCATGGAAAATTTTATTTTATGTTTGTATTTTATTTTTCCTTCTTTTTTTTTTTTTTGTTTTTTGTTTTTAGGGTCGTTTTCGGGTTATTGTAACGAAAAAAATGTAAAGAATTTTCCAAAACTCTTTTGCATAACTAATATGAAATAAAACCTACTCTGTTTACAAAGCATAGAAAATGAATGAAAGTGTTTTGAAGTTTCTCTTATTTTTGAACAATTTATAGGCATCAAGAGTTACGGTAGCTCTTATTTGTTCGAAAAGATAAAAAATTAAAATGCTTTACATTTAAAAAGGTTTGAATGAAGTACACGTATATATGTTTCTTGTGGACTTAATTTCTGTACTTTTTTGAGAGAGAACCGGGGGCTATTAATTATCAAATTATGTTTTATGGAGTTTGTGTTACAATAAATATATTTTCGGAAACGAGAAAGCAGCTTAAAATGTTATAATCAGGCAGGGCCCGATACTAATTCGCTTAATGTCATTCAACTTTTACCTTTCATAAGAACAACTGCACGGGAAAAGATTCAAAAATTTCATCTATTGGGATCAAACTTAGTACAGAAAATTTACTTATCAAATCGCAATCGTAAAATATTAAAATCAACTTTTTGCCCACGTAGGTTTATTTTTTTCAAAAAAAAAGAGGTTATACGAGAGGGAGTTCAAAATTTGACCTACACTAACCACGTTTTCTACATTACTTCAATGTATCAAGCAAGATATTATCTTCATCAGGTTTTTTGTGTAGAAATAAAAGAAAGATAAAATTGCTTTCATATAATGGGTATTGCAAAATAGGTCGTAGAAATAGTGTGATCCATTCTATTTTCAATGGGACTCACGCTTGGGACAAAACATATTAGAGCATCAAATTTTATTAAAATATCTCGAAAATTGCAACAAGTGAAGTGAACAAGCAAAAATATCTTAATGGATAGAGGTATAAGCTAATGGACCGACAAACGAACTTGCTTAGATCAGTGTCATTTCTTGAATCACGTAATATAATAAAAGTTCGAAGTACCCCAAGTCTGAGTAATTGCATAAGTGAGCACGAACTTAAAATAAGTTGTTTAACATATAATAACTATTATATACATATATATACCGAAATTTTTTCACACGGATTGGTCTTGAAACGGGGTTAAATTTGGCGAATGGAACACACACTGCATAGTGTAAATTTAGAACACCTCTACTCTTAAGAAAAAAAAGTTTCAATTTTCTCCTCATTATTCATAAAACATAGCCTAACAGATCTATCATAATTTTCACATTTATTGAGCAAACGATCTGCCACACCCATTGGGTACAATAGTATATTGGAATTTAATTGTTTGGTGAAAAACGTTTGAAAGGTTAAGAAAGATGCTTCAAAAACGTCACAAAGTGTAGATATTCTGGATGGGTATCAAAATCAGAATTCACCTTGAATTATACTTTCGTCCGCCTATCCGTCTGTCTGTCTGCTTATCTGTATAATGTCTGAGATAAACATTTCCTCGGTTGGAAAAAATTTATATATCTTCTCGAAATTTGGCAACAACATTGATAGTTCTTTCTAGTTGGTATTAAAAGCGGCCAAATCCGTCACAGGCCACGCCTCTAGTATAAAATAAGCTGAAAACATCTCTGCTTTCTAACTGTTTTGCTCACTACTCATAGAGTAGACAATAAAAATTTCCACAATAATCCATTATAGAAAAAATCTGCCACGCCCTATTAAAACGTACTTTTTCCCCCTTTTTGTAGCTACCACCGAAGGTGAGGGTTACATTTCATTTTGTGATTTTGTTCCTAAATACCCGAAGGAAACTTCGAAGACCGCACAAAGTGTATATATTCTTGATCAGCATCAAATTTAGAATCAATTTAAGGACGTCCGTCTGTACGTTTGTCCGTCTGTCTGTCTGTCCGTCTTCGTAATGTCTGTGGTAAACATTATCCTGACTGCAAAAATGAAGATATCGGCTTCAAATTTGCCAGAAACATTGGAAGTTCTTACATGTACGTTACTATTCAAAATGGGCCAAATTGATTACAGGCCACGCCTACAGTGTAAGCTGAAATCGTCCGTGTTTTCTGGCTGGTTTGCTCTGGCTATTCTCTGTGTTATTCCATGGCTGGCTGTGTTCCATGGTATTCCATAAAAGTATAAAAAGTCTGCCATACCCAACTATTAAAATTTTGGTTTTCTTCACTTTTTTAAAATAAGGGTGGTGAGTATAAACGAGGCGCCACAGCCATATGTAATTTTCTTCCTTGTTTTTAATTGAGATAAACTTACAGGTAAATTTATTTACATATACATATCCTGTGAAACGAGATCCAAGTGGATATTGGATTGGATCGAATCCACAACTATTCGCAGGCTTAAATAATTATTGTAATTACCATAAATTATTAAAGCAAATGAAAAGAAAATATATGCTCAGATAGTTCGAATAAATGAAGCGAGCGTCTTTCATTATTGAATTTCTTCTCGATAGAATTGCTGCTCGATAACTCATTCATATAATAAACTTTTAATTAATTTTTAATTAAGGCATTTGGATTGTCAAGTGTATCTAGCTCTCTGCGTTTGGCAAAGACTACGCGATTTAAATAGAAAGACTTCAATACTTTTTGAACACAGTATTATGAACGAAGCATCAAATGAATGTATTTTGCCTTCTTTTCCGCTCTCTTGCTTATAGTCAAATAATGCATTCGAACTAATTTTGGATAATCGAAGATTTTGTTCCCGAGAAATTATAATTTCTTCCTTATTTTCTAAGGATTTTAGTATGAGTTAACTCATCATACATTTTTCATACAACAACGTAATTGAATTTTCCCTGCCTTTAAACTGCCTGTTATTGGCATGAAACGAATTTTTTTTCTAGCTACCTAAAATATCATTGGCAGACATGATACTTCTTTCGCACGAAGCTTTTACATATCAACGGTTGAACTTAATCAAATTTTATCTAAGTTCTTTTATCTTAACTCTCATTTGAATAATTGATAAGAGAGCAATGAGTACAACGATTCAAAGGATATGAATTTACATGCACGTTTGCATGACCATCATTACTATTGTTATTCATCAGAAATAATGGAATTACGTACATTAGATTGCGAAAGAGTAATGCATGCTGTAATAGTATAACCATCCAAATATTCACCTAAAGTTATTCATTACGACTGCCTCACTGAAATGATGTTTTGTGCTTCCAATTAATAATAGGAAAACATCCTTCAACAACATTCTTCAAAATGATTAATACAAGTATAAGTAAAAGCAAATCAGTTGGCGCGCTTTACTCTATTTTACCTTAAATCACAAATGTTCAAGTGCTTTATAAGTATACTTTTGAAGTAAAAACTCATTTCATAAATTTGAATTATGAAATGATTTCAATTTATTTTAGAAAAAAAAAAAAAAATCATAATAATATTATAATTTTAACATTTATCTCAGCATACTTTTGTAAAATTTCTTGCTGATTTTATTAAAGAAGATTTCTCGACGGAGGAAAAGTAAGAAAAAATTTCAAATTTCTTTCTTACGCGCACATATCCCGATTTTTTTTTTCTTTTATTAAAGTCAATTAGAGCAATACGCCCTGGAGGGAAAGTTTTCAAATGCATTTTTCATATCCACTACCCAAGCATGTGATTGTCATAATCATTTTGTCAGAGTGTTTGTAACACCGAAAGGGAACTGTCAAAGAACCTTTAAAGTACATGTATATATATGATCAGAATCAAATTTCGTACTCTTCTAGCCATATCTGTCCGTCTGTCTGCTTGTCTATTTATGTGGATGGGTATTGTTAACACTTTCCTGGTGGCAAAAATTAAGATACCGATCTTATATTTAACAAAAATGTTGGATGTTCTTGCATGTAGATTAGTTGAAATTGAAAATGGGTCAAATGGGTCAAAGGAGACCGCCACAATAAAACGTAAATTTACATTTTGACGCCTTTTTCTCATTAAAATATTGAAGAAAGAAGTCTAAAAATTTCTAAATATATTTTAGGAAGAATTCGAATATTCATGTTCAAAAATTAAAAAATTATTTATGCTCACACAGAAATCAAATTTTCATTTTTTCCACTTTTCTCAAGTTTTCTACTTACTCATATGGTAAACTAGAGAAATTTCGAAAATTATTCTATTCTAAAAATAAAGTATTTGTATCACAAAATAAATGATGGTGGGTGCATAAGATTCGACCCTAGTCGATTGTAACCTTTTTTGCCTGTTTTTATACCCACTAACGAAGGATAGAGGTATATTGACTTTGTCGATTCGTTTGCAATACCTAAAAGTAAGGAAGTTTCGGCGACCCCTTAAATTATATATATTTTCGATCAGCATTAAATTTAGAATCGATTTAAGTATGTCTGCATGTATGACGTCTGTAGGCGTAGATCGGGTATCGTGTTAAAATTTGACAAAAACATTTGAAGTTTTCGCACGCACGTATTGAAGAAGGTTCAAAACTTTCAAAGGACATGGCTACAGTATAACGTAAAATGAAAACAACTTTGCTTTCTGGGTAACTTGCTTACCTTACTTATAGGTTAAACAGTAACAATTTCCATGTGATATTCTATAAAAATGGAAAAGTCGGCTACTCCTGCTCAATCGAAGCATTGATTTTTTCAAATCTGTTTTTTTTTAAAGTAAAAGTCCAAAAAGGGATATAAAAGGAATACTTATACAACTTTTATGTTCCTTTTTTTTTTGTCTTAAACCGATTTCGTATCATTTTTAAGGACGTTTTTCAGAACCTTTCAATTTTTTTTTATATTTCTTTATTATAGTTGAAAAACAACAAATTTTTAAAATCTAAATGTTTTGAAATTGCTTTCATTTAAAAAACAGGCGAGAAACTGTCATTATGAGAGAAGCCTTTGCATATTTTAGGTGGAGAGACTTCCTGCATTCAGCACAAAATTGTGTTCAGAAAATGATAAGACATTCTATTTGAATTTTTCTGGCTAATCCCCATAAGTACTCTAGTAATCTTACGAAGGTATTTGTCAAATTTCATGTCATTTGATATATTCATAATGCAAGGTAGGCTTCTCCACCTTCATCTTGAATTTAGTGAATTTATCGATTCAATATTATTTCTTTAATTGAGATAAAATGATGAATTTGGAGCGGTTATTGATTTTTTAGTATAGCGAAAAGTGAAACGAAATCAACGGATACTGAATGATATTGTGAATGAAGTCACTAAGAACCAACATAGTATGGAAAGATCCATTAAAGTGATGTAAAAACAAAGAGTTCTCTGCCTGTAATTCTAATGAACAATTTTATGCAAACCATGCATAACGATCAAATAATATTTCTTGTTAGCAGTCTCGACTGATGGAAAGAATTCATATAGAACTCTACCACAATAATCAATAGAGGAAAACTTTTATTACTTTTTAATGATAGCAACATATAGTATAAGCAAGTATCGTTTAGCGTAATTATATTAAATTACTATTTTATATGTTTTGGCGAGGCTTTGAGAATAATTTCATAAACTGAAATTAGAAAAGTAATATATTCATATATATTTTTCTTTGCTCCGTTTTGAATGATTTGTAAACCTGAGAAAGAAGCTTTTGTGTAAAAAAAAAAAAAAAATAACGATTCAATTTGAATCTCTAATTTGAAAGATTTATGTCTTAAAGGTCATAAGGATGATAAAATAGTGAGTTAACTAGGTGAGGTAAGGGGATTTTCTTCAATATTTTCTCTTCGGAAATATTGATTCTCCTTTCCTTTAATTTATTGCCTGGGTCCGGCGAGCGGACCCAGGCGTTCTTGTGTTTTTTATAAGCTTTACTCGAAATTCTTGTCGGGAAAATAATAGTCACCACCGCCCAAGCATTATACGCACTTTTCTATTTCATATTTCAAACAATTTTTAGCATCATTTCTTATTAGAAAATTTAACTTTTTTTTAAACGTACCGCTTCTTCGTTTATAAACCACTGCAAATGTGAAGACGGATGTGATTTGCCTGAAGTACAATTTAAATCTAATGTTTCCCCGACTTGATATTGTAGTTGTTGCCCCTTGATGTATGGCCCATCACGTGGAAGATCTGTAACATAAATTATATATAAGTGTAAAGTTAATGTAAAATAAAAGCTACAGAAAAAACTTGTTTTTAGATTTGATCCACAAAGGTGTAGAAGTTTATTTCATTTAAATCAATATTATTTCTGATAAAAAAAAATTTATTACGATTTATTTTAAATAAAATTTTCATGCAAAAAATTTTAAAGTGCAAAATTTTAAAAGTGCAATTTTTATGCCGCCAAATTTTTCTGACTCGGCTATTACGGACTAAATGTTTTGAAAAATCATCCGATGGAATTCATTTGCGGTAGAATTTATCGTTGGCTAATAACACGTCAATGCTATAAATTTCGACAAAATATCTCAAAAAATATCAACCTTTACTCTGAGCATACAATTATTTAGGCGGATGAACAAGCAAGGTTAAATAGCTTTCTGAATCGATTGTGCTTTTAGAATTTGGGATCATCTTAAGCTCTTCTATACATATCCGTAAAAACCATAGATAAAGTAAAGGTATCACAAGCGGTGTAGAGTATAATAAGGAATTCGAATCGTATAAAAATTACTTTAAAAAAAAATCAAGAAAGTTGTCGAGACCAACTTTTTTAATATAAGGCTGAGAATAGGTTGACTATAATAATAGGTTGAACATAAAAAAAAAAATACTTCCTCAAGTCTTATAGGCTTACTAAGCGGTGAGCATTTTCTATATATATTGGAACTAATCTTTTATATACCAGTTACACTTTATCCATTTTATTGAAATAATCCCGATTTGTAATATTTTTACTTGATTTTTGAATAAACATGTACATCTTAAGCTATTATGAGTTGTTTCTTCTTGTACTTACAAACCACGTCCATATGACCCTCTGCTTCGACGGATGAAAAATTTGGAGCTTCGGCTGAAATTTCACAACGATATAAACCTGTAGAATTTATTGTTAGACCTTTTAATAGTACTCGGCTGCTGTCTGAATGTTCTTCCTAAAAAGAAAAATGTATAACATAAATTAAATTATATTATATTATAAATATTAGGATCTTTAGAAGGTTATAGTGTTCGGCAAGAGCCATCATTAAATATCCTGCACTATTCCACCTTATACAACACTTAGTATACTCTACACTATACTGCATGGATGTACACATGTAACACCCAGAACGGTTCAAAATGTACCTAGCTTTTATTCTACCGATCGATCCGGACTAATTTTTATTAAATCGACTTAAGCCTGTTTGTCTGCTTGACGTCCTTCGGTATGTTCTTTTGTTCAAGCTACAGGCCGCAATTTTTGAGATATTTTGATTTGTGTCTTGAACCAAGCATAAAAGCTGTTGAGAATGAATCTCATCGGATCGTTTTTACCATTAGTTCTCATTTGAAACAAGTCTTTACGTAACATAAATTGCTAGAGACTGGTATTTTGGTATATGAAATGAAGGTGAAAAATATGCAATGTATGGGACCACGTTTTGAACGATATCCTACACGAACTTTATTATGAAAGGAATCCCTTTATAGGATATGATATAATGGGTCCGTAATATATATAGTAATTTTACATCGAAATGAACTGTACTAGATTTGAGCCATGTGAGCTTACTTTTTCGACTTCAGTCCACTTAAGGACTTTCGTGAAAGGTAAGTACTTATGCGATAAAACGTTTAATATTTCATGATGAAAATTGTTCCATAATAGTAAATTGATATTAAATGAACTGCACAAAATTTTGATTATGCGGGTTCATTTTTTGGACCACATCATAATATATTTATAATTTTTATATTTTTTCACGGTAGTAAGTGAACAGTTGTATTAGACAAAATGATGTAGGGAATTTAATGTACGAGCTTGGCCGACTATAATGTTATTTTTTGTTTTCGTTATAAAATATTAAAAATTATATCTCATCACCAACTAAATGCTAAGAGCACTGGCCCGAAAATAATTGATCTTTGTGGTTCAAATTTAGCACGGTGCGTGCTTAGTCACAGCAAGAGAAGTCCCTCAGTGATGCATTCTACTTCCACTCTCAGTTAGTTTATATATAAGCGACCTACCACGATGTATACAGCATAGTACACGACAACGCTCATATGTATGCGCATAAGGTATCCAAGTAATTGTCGACACCAAACGAATATGTACTTTGGTAGAATTAATGAGGGTTTTGCGACTATTCAAATCTGGGGCTACAACTTGAATACAAATAAATGCAAATACTTGCTCATTGCCTGCCAAGTATAACAACAACAAGTCTAATGTTAACAATTATCAAGAATCCGAGTGAACGTGTTGGCACAGACTTAAACTTAGATATGCGACTCAACTCAAAATGAACATGAGAAAGTCATGTCAGTTGCGCCATTGCCAATTCTATATCAAACTACGTAGCTTATGGGTAACCCACCAGTGTACGACAATTGGACTAAGGCCCTTTCTGGTTAAAACCTACGTCTTTCCAACACTACTATTTGGAGGTGAATTTGTTGTGCTAAAAGTGATTCAAAAGCGAAATGATATTAAAATTGTGACGTAGAGCATGTTGCATCAATATTTCCTCATATTGAAAATATTGATTTCTCTTGTTCTTTAGTCAGTTGCATGGATCCACTCGCCGGCTCCAATCGTCCTAGTCCTTTTTTTATAAGCTCAACTCAATTCCCATCCGGAATTAATAACAACCAACTTCTTTATTCATCTTAAAATTTATAGGCTTTATTCGAGATTTGGCCTTACTAAACACACTATAAATCCTGATATCAATTGTCCCTCCGTCTCGGTCGGATATATTTATTTCTCCCCACGGCCGTAATTGACTTCTCAAAACCCTAGATTCATGGATGATTTTCGGATAAGAATCAGAACGTGCGACTGCTCTTGTTGCCGGACAGTAACCAAAAAGGGAAGAGGATGTGCTTTTCGTTCTCCATTTTGGTTTTCTCTATCAGCTATCGCTCTTTATCAAAATTACATTTTGCTAAAGTTTTATACTTATACTGCGAACTACTGCATATGGCAGCAACCGCACAACAAACTAGCGAGGGAGAGCGTGTGGACCAAAACGAGTGTGCGACTTTGGTCCTTGCAAACTGATGTCAACCGTTTTTTTTCGATCATCGTGTGGTCGTTTACATAAAGTTATTCGTTAAACGAGACCGGAATTGCTAATTTTATGTCAAATTGCTACTTAGGATCAATCATAGCAGAATAACAATTAGATCCTGTTGCCGTATGAAGAGAGAGACCAACCTTTTTTTATAAGAACATATTTATAGAAACAAGTGTTAAAAAAAAAAAAATAATTCCTTTCGATTTAAATTTACCGAAATATTGCTTTCAATCGAGAAATCTCAAAAATTTAAATCCTTTTTAAATAATATTTTTTTCAAAATAGGGCGTCAGAGCATTTCAATCCATTTTCAATAGCGTTCATCTTTGGGTTAAAGTCTGTCGGTATAAAAAATCTCAAAACAATAAAAGATTTGAATATTACAATCTGTAAATCTAACTGAAGGCTTTCTGGATGTTACAAACATCTGTGCAAATTTAATATATTCTGCATCAGTAAGGAACATTTCGAAGTTTTTAAAAGCAAAAAAAGATCTCACCACTCAGAGAAGATATGGAAATGTTACGCACAAGTTTTTGACTTTTTATAATTACTTTTAACTTTGTAATCGATTTTATGGTATCATAATAAAAAAGCTTTCATGAAATACTTAAGATTTTCAGAATCAGAAAAGCTAATGAAAGAAATCTAATTGAAATATCGAAATATCGAGAAAAAGAAACTATTTATCATGAAAAAAAACTTTTCATAAAATTTTCAAACTTTGCTGTTTGTCATCGATGTTTTAAAGGAATGACAAAAAACTCTTAACTCTTTTCTTTTTTCTTTTTTTTTTAACTAACCTTGCATGTTAACGGTAGTAAATAGACGTAAACAATAATGGCAAATAGTAAAATGTTTACTTACAATCACTTGCACGCCATCAACTCTATAACTAGTTTTTGGTGGTTTCGCCTTTGGCACATAACGATAAAATTCCTCATTGTCTTTGTACCATTTTATGGCATACAATGCTTCACCTTTTTCCTCTTCATTATAATCTTCTTCCTCTTCCTCTGTCTCTTCCTTTTCCTCTTCGTTGAAATGTTCATTGTATTCAGCGAAACTATTATCAGCTTCAATATGCCCGAAACTATGAATGTTATCATCATGTCGTTCTCCATATGTATCGCTATTATATGAATTAATTGCTTCTAAACGATTTCCGCCAATTGCATGTATGGGTGGCGAACTTCTCCCCCGATAATTCCGATGCCCATATGATGATGAAGATGGTGTTTGATAATATGCATGTTGATATGATATTTGTTGTTCTGACAGTGACTGCTGATAGTGATACGGTTGATTTTGTTTTTGTATTCGTTGTTCATAATGTTGAGCATGATAAGGCAATTTACGTTGCTGATATGAATATAAGCGTTGTATCTGTTGTTGATCGTTTTTTATTTGCTGATCTTTCTGATAGTAAGTATGTCGCTGATAGCGTAACTTTTTAGTATCCTCTTGACTGTGATATGAATGCATACGTTTACTTATGACCCATGTATCACTTTGCGAATCATATTCATGGTCACGGTTAGGACTGTAGGAATTTATCAATGACATATCTCTCACTTTATCCAATTCGTATTGGCACTCAAGAAATACGGATTCACCTCTCAATTTATAAGAGGGTATTGATACTTTCAGAAGTCGTAGCGCAGCAAAGCCTATATATGTATAGTAAATAGAAAATTTATTTATATTTATGTACACTTCATTAATTCTTTTTATCGATTAGAATTTTTGTAGACACTGTTTAGATATCCAAATTGATATGTAATCTATAAGTAAAATCTATAAGTAAAAGTTGAGATCGACTTGCGAACTAAAAGGTATTAAACCCTATGCTAAGTTGAGTACAAATTAAAATTTGAAGTTATTTTATGTTAATAGTTAAAGATTTAAATCCGAACTGTGACTTTTTTTTTATAAATTCATTTGTGGGGTAAAACATAGTGACTATGTGTGTTAACATGAAAATGGTCTTAAGACACATCCATCACTTATTACAGCGATCACCTCAGAATTTACCTCGTTCGTGTGGGACGTGTTTTGGTTCAATGACACATACTAATGAAAATTAACTCGATCGGACAATTTTTACGATTATTACCGATTTAAAGCTACATTTGAAAAAAGTTTCTCGTCAAAAATCGACACAAGTTAAAAATCGACCATAAAAC